>PVIC010024286.1:8454-26254 GCA_004025085.1 Thryonomys swinderianus | reverse complement strand
TTTTTTTTTTTTTTTTTTTTTTTTTTTGAGACAGGGTCTCACCTTGCAGTTCAGGCTGGTCCTGAGCTCACTATGTAGCCCAGGCAAGCTTTGAACTCAGTAATCCTCCTGCCTCTGCCTCCTGAGTGCTGGGATTACAGGTGTGAACCACCACCCCCAGCACTGTGGTGTGTGGTATTGATTGTTGGTGGGTGTGAGTCTCCACGTCCAGCATTGTATGTGGTTGGGGGGATCGAACTCAGGACTTTGCACTTGTGAGGCAGGCGCTGGAACCACTGAGCTAACCCTCTGGCCCTTTGTTACTATTCTTATTGCTGCTTTTAGTTTTTGTTTGTTTTGCAGGACTGGGATTTAAGTCCAAGGTAGGCATGGTACCATTTGAGCTAAAGCCCCAGCCCAGGGAATTAAATCCAGAAAGTACAAAGTGCTGAGTTACATCCTCAATTCTTTTGACTTTGAAACAGGGTCTCATAAGGTTGCCCAGGCTGGCCTTGAACTTGAAATCCTCTTGCCTCAGTCTCTTGAATACCTGGGCTTACAGGTGTGTGCTACCATGGCCATCAGCTTGACATGATTTTAAGGGAAAGCAAATTCTCTTTTCCTCTTCCAAAGTCATTAAATGGCCACAGCAAGAAATTGAAGTTTGCAATTATGTATATTTTGCTTTTATTGCAGAAATTCAATTGATCAAATGTACTGAATATAGATGTATACATATGCTAAATATAAATCTACATATGCTTGTGTTCTGTATAAACCAAAAGATTTTTTAAAAATTTAATAGAAAAAATCAAATCACTTCATAGATCCAAATACCAGAAGTGAGGAAATTGACTTTTCTTTAATACTATGGGTTGAATCCAGAGCCTTTGCACTAAGTATAAGTCCTCAGCCTTTTTACTTACTTATTTATTTACTTGGTTTTTTTCCTTCCCTCCCTCCTTCCCTTCCTTCCTTTTTTTCTCCAGAAAGACTCAGGACCTTGCACTTGTGATGAAGGTGGCAGCACCAAGGAGCTACATCTCTGGTCCACAGTTTTTTTCTTGTTAATGTTTTCACAGTACCAGGTTGAACTCAGCCTTGTGCTTCCAAAGCAGGCACAGTACTACTTGAGCTAAATCCCCAGACCCTATTTATTTACTTTTTTTTTTTTTTTGAGACAGGTCTCGCTTTGTAGTTCAGGCTGGCCCTTAGCTCACTATGTAGCCCAGGCAAGCCTTGAACTCAGCAGTCCTCCTGTCTCTGCCTCCCGAGTGCTGGGATTACAGGCGTGAGCCACCATGCCCAGCCCTATTTATTTACTTTTGAGACAGGTTCTTGGCTGGACTCCAAATTGTCTAGGCTGGACTCCAGTTTGTGATCTTCCTGCCTCAGCCTCCCAAAATACTGGAATTACAGGTGTGTGACACCATACAGTTTTCCTGAGCTGTCTCTTCCTTCCAACATTAAGTACGGGAAATCGATACGCTCCTAAGTTCTAAAACGCACTGATTTTCTCCTGCTCCCTCCCAGCCTGAGGTCTGTGGAGGGAGTAGAAGCAGCACTCACACAGCGGACAGGGAGCTATCTTTCTTGGGCTTCTTCTTCTCTCTGGCATCACTGAAGTCCAGCGCCGCTTTGTCCATGCCCAGCAGCTCACTGATCCTGTCTCTGCCATAGAACTCCCCATATTTATCCATCACCTGAGCAGGAAAAACAGCAATTTACTGGCACCCACCACTAAATCACATCAGGTATGTGTGTGTGTGCATGCAAATGCCTGTCTCACTTCTGTATCTGCTCTATTTAAAGACCAGTTAAAATCTAGTTTCTGTGCCATTTTACATGTTTGCACCACTAAAACATTAATCAAACTGCGGTATTTTACATAACAACCATCTGAGGGACCAAATTTCTCCCTCCAGGGTGGGAGGCATATTCCAAGAGGATGAAGGACTGCAGGGAAAGGCTAAGAAGTGGAAGGAAATGGAAGCAATATGACCACAACATTTGTACTCTGTCCCAGGGATCCTGCTTTATTCCATGTGACTGTCACAACATGTACGGTCTATCCTTTATTTCACATGGTTGTCATAATATGCAAGTTGCATATTATTAGTCTCACCTTTTGCAGATAAAGAAACTGTCTTATGCAATTTAACACAACATGCCTGAAATGTTGCTAAACTTAGCAAGAGATGAGGCAGCACAGCCAGGCAATGCCAGACTCCCCAGACAGTGGTGCTCCTCACAGTCCTCACTTGCCACCAAGCCAGGCACCACAGGAGTCTCCTCCCCTTCCTGCTCTCGATTTCAGCCACTCTATTCTCTAACCAAAGTCTCTATCCCACTTCACTCCCTTTGGTTCCTGGACATCAGCAATCCTTCAAAAGCTTCCAGACCTGTCAGTGTGTCACCATCCATCTCTGTTGTCCTGCTAATTCCAGCTGTCAGTCATCTCTCAACAGCACTGGCCTCAGTGTAAGTGAAGGAAAATGATCACTCATCCAGCAGGCATATGTGGCCATGTGGTCTACCAGGTATGCCGGGGAGCTAGAATTCACTACGAAACAGTGTGCTGCTTGAATCCTTCTTGCAGTTCGGACAGTTCGAAGAATAAGGGGCCTCAAAACGAAGTTGCAACGTACAAGCACACTGACACATGTATTTCAACCCAGAAAAACCAGGATTCACCTTCAAATCCTGTGACACAAAGTGAGCCCTGACCCTCAAGTCAGAAGGTCAGCATCAGAGCACACATCGACCACACTCCAATGCAGCCAGAAAGAGGAGAATAAGACCTTGTTTAAAATAATATTTAAGGCTATAAAAATAGCCATTAGCCAACTTAGATAACCTAGACAATTTCTAAGAAAATCCTTACCAAACCTGATTACTGTTGCAGAGTACTGTTCATTCAAGTGACTGTGAAGATGGGGGCAGGAAACAATGTGTTTTCATTTTGGAGCTACAGAATATGAGTTTCTTATGTAATATTCTTAAAATTCATATTTAGTCTTATGGTAACTTGGATGTAACCTTAGCAGCAGATAAAGCCCCCCTCAATATCTCACTTAATATTTATACCACACCAAACTCAAATCAGAATTGCACTGTGAGGAAAGAATAGAAAACTGATTCTTTCTAAGAAAGATTACCTTTCTTTTAACGAACTTATCCCAGTAGTTGTTGGGAAATGACCTGAAAGATACAAAGCCAAAAAAGTAAAATATCACTCTTTTAAAATGACAAATATTATCATTTTGAAATAAAAAATACTTGAAATAACATATATACATTGCCATCCACATAAAAGTAAAATGATTAGGTTATCATCTTATTGCTTAATTTTTCAGTGTCACAGTTACATTAAATATTATATTAAACATCAATATATGAACACACATACATGTAAATTACATTAAAATTATGGGTCAATCCTTTAATGAAGACTTACACTCATATTTATTAACAAGTATATTTATCATTTGCATATAATATCAACATATAAATTACTCATTGTCTTTAATGAGTAATTTACTCATTGTCTTTAAAGACTCAATGCCTTTCATGAAATAACTGTTTTTCTTCAGAAACCAAAAATAGTCTTATTCCCACCAATTATCCTACCAGAAACTTTCAGCATAACATTAATCCTTGACTCTGGTATCCTTTTTTTTCTTTTTCTTTAAATTGAATTCTTTATTGGTACATTTTTTATATATAGTTCACAATCACACTCAACACTCGGGAATTTGTACCAGTATATGACAGAAGTTAATTTTCATTTTTACCCATATCCCTACCCACTCACAACCCCCAGCCTTTATATACATGCTATTTCTTTTTCTTTCCAAATCATATTTATTCTTTCCCCTTATTACATTCCCCCACCACATTCCCTTTGAATATTTCCTGTTTTACAAAATCTACCATATATTCTAGAACTCACTCACATCTATAGGTTCTCATAACAAAGAAAAGATACAGTATTTACATATCTGGGATCTATTTACTTGACTCTGGTATCTTGATTAATATATAGAATTTACTAAAAGAGATCAATTTCATTAGTTAGTATTAATGCTTGAATCTCTAAATAAAACATATAGCATTTAGAATGAACATATATATATTGTGTAAATAAATCAGTACCATTGGAAAACTCATTAGAACCTACTAGCAATTATAACTTTTTAAACAATCAGCCAAGCTAATCACAATCGATGGAAGATATTTTACTCTTAATGTAAAATAATAATGTAAAAAAGACAGAAATAATTGTATAGCTAATGCATTTTATGGTGAAAAATTACATGGTCTGATGGATCTATGTCTCAAACAGCAGTTAGGAGTCTGGATCTTGAACTCAAAAGGCTAAATAATCATTAGACAGAAAAAAGGTTTTGGGTCCTCTGAAGTATATTTTATAGTATGTTGTAACATTTAGCTGGGTTTTTGTAAGGTAGCCTAACAGTATAGAAGTTTAGAACTCGGATACATAAAGTGAGAAATTTAGTATTTCTGCCTATAATGCTGCAGCTCTTTCTTTAACGAATAATTTTGGCTTCCTCTGCTTCTAAGTGAGGTGACACCACACTACAGGTTCTGTCTGTCTTGCTGCACACTGCCCTGAACTCTGGGCAGTGGAGCTGATGTTCCATCCACACCACTGAATCACCTTACAGCTGCTTCTGAATAAGGAACTTAAGAACAGAGAGGACAAAAATTGAGAGCACTGCCGGGCGTGGTGGCTCATGCCTGTAATCCCAGCACTCAGGAGGCAGAGGCAGGAGGATTGCTGAGTTCGAGGCTTGCCCAGGCTCCATAGTGAGCTCAGGGCCAGCCTGAACTGCAAAGTGAGACCCTGCCTCAAAAACAAAAACAAAACAAACAAAAAAGAAAATTGAGAGAATCTATTAGGGTTGATGGTGTCCACTCTACATTTTTTTAGTTTAATATGCAACTCATATTTACTTGTGCTAAACTTTTGATAAATTTGCTGGAACTTCAGCAAAGTACTTTTAAGTCTTGAAATATCTGAGCACCGAAATGTCTCCTATAATTCATCACTCACTGTGTGTTGATTACGAGTCTATCCCACTGGCCTTTAATATCATCTTCAGAAGGCTGCTCTGTAATATAAAGCCCATCAAATTCCAATTTTCGTGCCACTTCCTTTTCTCGTTTGAAAATAACCAATGGGACCTGCAGATGAAAAATAAACATGCTAAAATTAGTTTAGATTTAATGGCATCTCCCGTGGTTACTATCTTTACAAAAACAGCTTTAGGAAAGAAATAGTTCTGATGTATTTCCAGGAAGGTAAAAATGAGTGAGCTACACTCAGAAAGTAGTATTTAAAATGTTTTGGAATATTGCTTCTCGGCCTTTTGGCTAAGATCAAGTGTAAAATGTTTTGGAAAAACAGAGGACAGAAGAAATATTACACATGCATATGTTTTAAACACATAGGGAGTTCACAGATAATTGCATTGAGGACACTAAATACTAAAAAGAAAGAAAAACATGATTATAAAAATTGTCATATATATATATGTATATGTAATATATATCAGTATGGATGAACATAAAAATTTTAGCCATCTTATTAAAGTTCCAGAATGTATGTTACTAAAAAGAAATACACTTTTACTAGAAAAATCTTTTTAACAATTCCATGCTCAGCAGGTCCCCACACACTATTTGAAGAAAAAATTTAATTTTCACTTCAGCAAAAATCTTTGTCAGTTTGCGAAGCTATGCCCAGAACCTATGGATTCCCTTTTTATGCAGACCAACTGTACACAGGCACCGACAGATGGACGATGCAGGCATTCTGGAAGCTCCCAAGAATCTTTACCCTATAAAACAAGGGGAGGAAAAGTGAGGTAAATGTCCCAAAAAGATAACTAACATCTGGACATTTACTGGGGACCCTAATTCAGCAACTTTTTTAGAACCTTTACCACCACAGACAATGGAAAGGAAAGGAAAGGAACCACAATAGCAAGCAGCCCTGCTTGGAAAAGATAAATGGGTTTGCACAAGTAATGTGCAGCCAGGAGCACTCCAAGGGATTGTTCTGAATTCTATTCACCAAATTTTATTGTTCCCTTGACAGAGCTTTAGAGATAAAGCTGTATTCTTTTTCTGGGTGAAGTGTCACAAACCATAAAGCATTTCTGCCAGGGTAACACTACATACTTACCTAGTCACAGATCAAAATGACTCATAGGTGTTTCTGTAAGGCCTAACACTCCAGGGCCCAGCTATGAAGCACAGTGGGTAAGTGCACTCATTTGTGTGGCATCAAGTTCTAGATGAAATTGTCCATCGTGGGAATAATTCTCAATAGATGAGAGAAAGCTACAAATCCTCATCCTAGCACAATCCACAGCCAGTGTAGACGCAGTGCCAGGACAACCACGAAAGGGCATCTTAGCTTCAGAGATGGAAGCCCATGACCATGTCTTGCTGTGTGTATGAGAGTCCAGCTTTCCCCCTCTGCTTCCTCCCCTTGCTGTGTGGGTGTAGATTCATGGGAAATTTCCAAATAAAATTCATGTGCATAATTTCCATTTCAGAATCTTCCAACACACACACACACACACACACACACACACACACACACACACACACACACAGGTACCTTGCCCTCTTACTATCTTACTTTCAAACAGTAGTATCCAATGATGCAGAAGAAGGAAATGACCGTGTGGAGAATAGCTAAGATACGCAAGGTGGGCTCCATGTAGCCACTGCTCTCCTCCAGCACATAGTGAACTGCAATGATTCTGTGTGAGCTGCTGTCCAGGCTGGTGGTCACTTTGGCACTTTCACTCAAGCTTCGGGTGGGCAGCTCCTTTCCTTCAACCACAGAAGAAGTGGAGACCTGATTCAAACCGTGTAAAGAAGTGGTCAGTTTCTGCACTGAGGATACCACCACAAACAGAAAACAAGGGCAGAGAACTGATTGTGAAATCATTTCTTGAAGAAAAGACTCAGAACGAAGCCTGAGGAGAAAGCTTTTCAGGAATCAAAGGCAAGTAATAAATATACCCTTCTACTTCAAGTGAATTATAAGAATTCCTACATGTGCATGAAAAAGTTAAATGGCTGACACCTTGATTATCAGAAGAATCAAACAAAGGTTATGTCATACTCAGATAGAATAAGAAGTAAGTTATTTGGCTAAATTAGGCTGGGGCCACCTTGGGTAAACTCTCACCCAAATCCAACACTGTAGCTGAGGTATTTCTCTTTCACTTTGAAGGAGCAAATCTATTCTCCCTTCAGGGGTATCCATGATGCACCTGGATTTCAGCTTTTCTCTTTCATTAAAATGCATCTCAGAATACATTGAGGTATGCTCACTAGTAGATCTGAGAAAGATGTGTATTCTCTTCAGGCTACTTGTATTTTTCTACTGTTTGTTGAGACACTGAGAAGTACTCACCTTGTAAAAGAGCAAGATGAAATTGATTGCAAACGCGACAAATAAGGCCAACATTCTCATGTTGTAAAAGTTGCGAGCAAAATAGTTCTGAAGGTGAAAAAAGTTATAAGGTCACTGAGTCAATGAACTGGAAATCTGCAGAAAACTTAAATAAAGCATTTACTCATTTACCTTGAACTACAGATAGAGACTGGTAACCCATGTGTTAAGCACTATTCTTGGTGGTACAGACACAAATAGAAGGAGAAAGATTCTGCCCCCTCAGAGAAGTCAAGTAACAAAGAAGCAAACTCAAGTAAAGAAAAAAAAAAAAAGTCTAGTTAAAGGCTCACAGAAGGGGACAGTGCTTTGGAGAAGTGGTCAAGGGAGAGCTATCCAGGAAGGGAACTTGAACAGAGTGGACTCCCCAAGCGGAACCCAGGAGCAGTTCAGCCCAATACTGGGAAAGAGTATTTCAGAGTCCGGAGCAACCAGGGCAGCCCTGGTATGTGTGAGGAACAGTGTAAACAAAGGAAAGGGGCGGGGAGGGAAGTCAAAGGGGAAGCTGGGTCAGAGAGATAAGCAGAGGTCAGACAGATGGGCAGGGGTCAAGATGTTGAAAGCTTCTGAAAAAAAGGTTCCATTTTCTTAAAGTATAGTAGTTTATGACCAGAAAATGACCTTTAGAACCTCCACCCCATCTGTATGAAGCCAGTACCTGCCACTTCCTAAACATGGAATGCAGAAGGATGAGTAAATCCATGGTGTCCAACGCATGTTATTTGTTTTTCTTTTAAGACAAAAGATGTTAATGTGAGAATTGTTTTAACTAAACTAAAACCTCAATATTCAGGTTTAATCGAAATGTTGGCACATTGGGATAAGTAAGTGGGTCTGGGCTTTCGGTTTGGGCACTCATCTCTAAAAGGTTTGCTATCACTGACTTAAACCCGCCCATAGCAGCAATTTTCTTATCAGTAACTGGCAGATAACAGAGGAACCCACCCCCTCAATTTACTTGGAGGATGAAATTCATTAATATAGAAATCATTATCTTTTAATCTCACTGTATTCATTGTTTATATAAGATAACATATTGCTGTATTATAATTATTATTTTATTATTTCATTGTGCATGCAATTGGAAGCTATTGGAGAATCTGAGGAGAACTTGATTCAATTGGATTATGATATAGGAAGATTACTCCTGCCCCTGGGTGGAAAAGAGGTCATGGGGGCAAGAATGAGAGTAAGAGCACCATTTAGAAAGTTCTTACAGGAAGAGGTGGTATTTGTGGGGGTGGCTTAGCCTCAGTGATAGCTGTGGAGATGACAAGAACCTGGCATGCTCTGGATGCACTTGGAAAGAAACAATGAGAATTACCTCTGGATTATATTTGGGGCAAGAGAAAAGGAGGATTCAAAGGTGATAACTTCTAGAGTCTGTGACCGAGGGCCAAGTAAATGGTTGGTACATTTATTGAGTTGGGAAACCACAACAAAATAACTTACAGGATGTGGGTTTAAAGAAATAAGACTATGGGGAAATCTTTGCTTTGATTGTTAAGTGGGGACTATGTGTGAAGTACACAAACAGAAATGTAAAGGCTTCAGCACCATGAAGCCACGGCAAAGTAAAAATATCTCTGCACACACACGCTTCACTGTTGGTACCGCTTCCCCAGAGGGAACCCTGTCTGCTGCACGGCCTGCTGCACCATGGCAGCCCACTGTACCCAAATGGGCCATTGATACTTCCTCTGCTTAGAAAATCAGTGGGGCTGAGTAGCTGACACTGATTATCTGAGCAGGATGACCACAGTCGAGAGAGAAGGCCTTGTGGTAGCCTGATACAGGATGACTAATTTTGAGCATGCAAACTGGTGAGTAGGGAGAGTCAACTGTAAAAGCAGGCAAGAAAACAGAGGAACTCTAAAGGGACAAGATATCCCATTTTTCTGGTATCCTCTTCAATCTCCTTTTTCAGAGTGTCGTAGTTTTTGGAGTAGAGGTCCTTTACCTCCTTTGTTAGATTGACTCCTAGATATTTCATTTTTCTGGGTGCTATTGTAAAAGGGAATGAGTCCTCAATTTCTTTTTCTATCAATCTGTTATTTGTGTATAAAAATGCAACTGAGTTTTGAGCACTGACCTTGTAACCGGCTACACTACTCAATTTGGTGATTAACTCTAGCAGTTGTTTGGTGGTGAGAAACTAATGTTGTAAATGTGTTCTAGAATGCATGATCAATATTGTGAAATAGTAAATACTCAAGGAGAAATGAGGTTTAGTGGCAAATAATGAGGAAAGAAAAAAATGATGGTAGAAAAAGGAAACAACACTTGGGGGAGTGGTAGGGTGGATAGGGGAAGAGGAAAAATGAGAATTACGTTGTGTCATATACTGGTACAAATTCTCAATGTGGAGTGTAAGTGTTATGTGTATATATAATGTACCAATTTAAAAAAAAAAAAGGTGTGAACCCCTAGAGAGCAGAGGAAAAACTTTAATTGGGTGGTTTAAACTATAGTTAAGCATACTCTTCAGGGATCCACAGAGGTAGTGCCAGGTGCTGGGGAGTTGATCCAACCTCTAAATCTCAACAGCTATGTCTGCTCTCACAGCATCCATTGCGGGATACCACATCTGTGATTATCCAGTGCTTCTATGAAATATTTGTGTTCACTGTGTTTTGTAATGCATTTTATTGGAAAATAAAGGATTTGAGGACCATTTCTTCATCTTTGAATTCAACCAACTCTGGGTAGAAAACCTTGAGGTCAAACCATCTCTATGCTAAACATCTCTACATAGTTTTATTCTCTAACCTTTATTCCCTAACAATATTGTATCACATCTTATTCCATATTGTTTACTTTGTATTAGATAGCATAAGTACTCTCAAGATAACTTAAAGTCTATGAAAGGATAGAGTACTCTCAAGATAACTTAAAGTCTATGAAAGGATATTTGTAGGTTATATGGAAATAACTATTTCATTTTATGTCATGGCTTTGAACATCTATAGATTTTGTTACAGAGGTGGGACCTGGAACCAACCTCCCCAAATACCGACAGACGCCTACATTTGTAGGACTCAATTGCTCACCACCAGATTTCAGTCCAAGGCTAGATCAATGAATATTTACTGGGCCTGAATTATTGCTGTCTCCCAATAAATTACAACTAGTGTTTATTCTAAAATGTCTTACTAGGAGTTTCTGTTGATAAGCAATGATTTTCTTCCAGAACGCAGATTCAGGAACTTCAGGGTCTCCGTATCTGTGTGTGTGAAGCTGCCTCAGTTTCTGTTTACCCTTGTCTTCTTTGGCTTTCTCTTTCTCTCCATCCTCCCCACTGTGGAAAGAAATGAATAACATATAAGCTATCCTAAAATTAAAGAACCTAACAGGTGCTGTGAAAAAATAAATGAACAAATACTTCACATCATACAAGCATTTTTGAGAACTCATTTCTCTTCCAATAAATGACAATATCCTGAATTTTACATTCAATGCAGGATTTCCTTGGTGGTCAACCCCCTAAAAAGGGGTAATTCTGTGAAGTTCATATCTAGAAGATATTTCAAGAGTCTTTATATCCATATGGAGCACATTCTCTTTTAATCATGCAATAAAAACATGTAATTATAAAGAGAATAACAACATTTATTTTTGCTGTCACTTTCCAACGTAGTTTATTTTTAAATTATGATTCTAATGTTCAACTTTTCACACTGTTTAAACAGACTTATCATCAAAGCCCTGTGTACTTGGTCTTCCATGTCAATATTACATTACGATGCCTATAATTCTAGTACTCTGGGACACTGAGACAGAAGGAATGCAAATTCTAGAACAGCCTGTGCAACTTGGTAACTTAAGAAGATCCTGTCTCAAAAATCAAAACAAAAATAAAAAGCTACCAGTGTAACCCTGTATGATAGCCCTGGCTTCAATCCCTTGTGCTACCAAAACAAACAAAAAAGTACTAATTTTCTGACATATATTAAGTTTATCAACTGCAATGTGTTTTTAATGTAAGTGTTCACTACATGATTACATAAATTCTAGACAATAATGGAACTAGAAAAACTAAAGTTTTATACTTAGTCTGTAGGTGAAAAGTATTAGTCTCTCCTGAAAATGAAATTATATATATATATATCATACATATAGGAGCTGTTCTGAACTTTTAACTCATAACAAATATATCTAAGATTGTTTTTAGCACTAGATAAAGATCACCATTTGAATGCATGCTGTTCCCTGTTAAATATTCTACTTACTTAGTCATCTATATGGCCATTAATGGAATTGACTCAGCAAACCATGATTAATGACAATGAATGTCCAAAGAATATACAATGAAAAATGAAATTTAAAAATAAATGAAAAAAGGCCGGAGATTTAGCTCAGTGGTTCTGGCACCTGCCTAGCAAGTGTAAGGTCCCTGGTTCAATTCCAGTAACCACATACATCAATATGGGGTGTGGTGACTCACACCCACCAGCAATCAGTACCACACACCACAGGGCCTGCTGTGGTGGCTTCTGCCTGTAATCGCAGCATTTGGAAGGCAGAGGCAGGAGGATTGCTGAGTTTGAGACTTGCCTGGATAACATAATGAGCTCAGGGCCAGCCTGAACTACAAAATGAGACTGTCTCAATAAATGAATGAATGAATGAATGAAAGAAAAAATAAGATGCCAATGTAACAATAGTAGCCCTAAACGTTTGTTTCTTTCTCAAATTTGTTAAAATGTTCATACAATGTTCTACATACTCAGGGAAAGATGCAGGTTTTGGTTCCTAACTGAAAACCATGGCTGAGAGAGAGAGGAATTGATTCTCACTGCTTTGTCTTCTGCTCTTTATCCTCTCCTGCCACTCATAATTTCGCTCTAGAGCAATGGGCCTGCTGATGACAATGAAGATCCTGGCCCTAGCATCCCTCCCCTGAGTCACATCTCTGGAGTGAGGCTCAAAGAAGCTGCATTAATAACAATTCCCCAGGTGACTCTATATACCGCACTGGAGGAGGCCAGGGCACCTTACGCAGAGTGTCTGTTCCCTTCCTTCTCTAAAAGAAAAGAATGCACGTACAGTCTTAAAGACAGCACTTTACCAGTCAGTTATCTTTTAGAGGGAACTCAAGAGTCATTACAGCCCTTCATGGGGGGAGATGGTCACATAAATGGAACCCTCACAGGACTGAGAGGAAGAGAATGGCACTCAGCCAGGTGGTGCATCTCCCTTAGCCCTGCAGGGACTGAGATCCGGCCTACGATCTCCCCACTGGGACACCCGGTGTGATGCCCCAGCTGTGGGATGAGATGCTCCCTTCTAGAGTCCAAAGAGAGGACAAGAAAGGACACTTTCCTAAAAAAGAGGAACATAGCACAGAAAGTGCACATACTCAGCCTTTTCAGGTTCAGATTTGGTTTCTTCTTTCTCTTCCTTTTCTTCTTCTTTTGTCTTCTGTTCCTTGAAGGAGTCAATGGGGAAAGAAAAACAGGGTTACACATCACCTATGACCATGTTCAGGGACCCATGTGACCACGTGGCCAGCCATAACCAGGACAGGATATCCTCTTCACACCCAGAGATGCAAAAGCCATGTGCACTGTTCACTCTACTGCTCCAAATGTTCCCCACTTTTGTACATGGTATGAACTCTTTGGGGGTGTCTTCTCTACTTTCTTTTCTCAGAAATCTTCTTTACTTTCTTCCACCTCCTCAGATCTTACTCATCCTTCAAGACCAACTGAAGTCCTACCTCTTAACTTGCATTTAACTACTTGGGACCATACTGGTGTTTGCATTTTTTTCACATAGGTGATCTCTAACGTTCACTAACTATCCTAGTCAACTCTGAATAACTTCCTAGTTTCCTCGTCTATGTTAGACCTCCCCCACCCAGTAACCTACTTAAGATCATGTGGCCCACCATTTTACTTAGAATTCCCTGTGATCTCAATGGTAAATACTAACGAACTACTGTGGGACAGATTCCCCAACAGAGCTGTCCTCAGGGTAAATACTTCAGCTTCTTCCTTAGTAGTTAAGATCATTTAGTTACTTGTAAAAAATCTTCACTGGGCTGGGAATGTAGCTCAGTGATACACCACTTGTTTTCAATCCCCAGCACTGCAAAAAAGGAAAAGTTATCAAGAGATCTTAAAAGACCAAGCTTTTGCCCTTTGCCTAACAAAAAGCTGTTTCTCTTTAGAAGTTTAAATCATGTCTTCACCACTGTTTTGTCCTGAGCTTAAAGCCTGGTCATTAAAGTTCATCTGCTTTATAAGCCTAAAGCCTGGAGAGAGCGCCTACTCCAACACACATTACCTGCGACTTCTCTTGCACCTCTGGGATCGGGACGGGGCTGGACAGCAGGTCACCGAGGCCAGCGTTGGGGTTATGAGGGATGAGCTTGTACTGCCCTCCCTCCCTTTTCAGGTCTAAGCCAAATATGTCCGAGAGAAGGTCACTTTCCTCTGTCAGCTCCTTCAGATCAGTCAGGTCCTCAGAGGGCAGGGCAGTTTCCATGGGCTTCCTCTCTCCCTCCTCCCCATCTCCACGCACCTCGTCCTGAGTGGGGTCTGGCATATTGGCCAGAAGTTCTGCCACTTTGATCTTTTTAGCACCTTCCACGAGACTCCCTCCCAGCAGCAGGCTGCAAACAATGCGGAAAAAGCCTCTGCAGACACTGGCCACGAAATGCAAGAGAGTCACGAAAACACTCCAGTAAGAGGAGAAGAAAGCCGTGACCATGTCCTTCACCGTCATCTTCTTCACCTTCTTCATCTGCTTCTTCAGGCTCTTCAGACTAAGCATGCGCATGAGGGTCAGGACGTTGTACCTGAGGGCGAGCAGGGCTGACTGGACTGTCAGGATGGAGAAGAAACCCATTCGGGGTCCTTGTTCTTCAGGCCGCTCCTTCTCACTCTCCTCTTTATTCGCCGACCTCTCACTCAGGTCCGACTCTGAGATCTGGGCAGCCAGCTGCATCTCGAAGATGGTGTCCTCGCAGAAGTTCACGAAGAGCTCCATCTTCTCCTTCTCCCCTCCCTCATTGACCACGTCGAATATGAACTGCCTCTTGGACTCCTTGACTTGCGGCTTCTCCCACTGAGTCCGGCTGGATTCGCTGATCTCAAAATACACCCTCTCGATGCGCTTGGCGCTTCCCATGATCTCGATGCGGCCCAGAAAGGGCTGGAAGTAGTTGAGCACGCTCTCCGCCAGCTCCAGGAACGTCTGCAGGCGGGTGTCGTTGGGCATGTGCTCCGAGAGGTTCGTGAGCAGGACTGCGACGTTGAAGCCAATGTCCTTCGCAGGCTCATGGAAGCGTTTCACAAACTCTTCATAATCCAGACTCTCGTTCTCATCAGTCTCGGCGCACGACAAGAGAAACTCGGTTTCTGACTGTGTGTAGTGCTTGTGGCTCTCCATGGCTTTGTGGAAGTCCCTCTTGGAAATGACTCCCTTGCCGTCTGGGTCATACTCTTTGAATGTGTCAGAAGATGTCAAGTCCTTAAGCTTTAAGAACATGTCAAAAAATTTGAGAATCATCTCCACATTATTGGACGATTCTACAAGCATATCAACCATCTGTTTGCCAATCGTCCCATTCACGACATTACCTGGTGAGAAAACAGTTGCATTTGTTCAAAATGAACGTTCTCAAGAAAGCCACTATCTATAGAGGAAATAATAGAGGTCAGTAATAAAATATGAATCAAGGGTATCTCCTTGCTTAATCTCCCAGGAAAAGATGGTTAATTTGTAAACTGTAGATTTGAAAAGTGATTATGAAAACATACAAAACCATATTTACAAAGTAAATAGTGACTCACAGTAAGCAATATCTGAAAAAAGCTGGATTTTCTCACCTCTATCATATAAATAACATGCCTTAGATTAGGAAATTGGACAATAGCCAAAACTCCCTTTGGGATTTAAAAATCACTATCCAAGATAATATCTGAATTAATGTCCTCATGTACATTAGGCAGGAATTTTTATTAATTCTAACTTCACAAGTAAGGTAACTAAGCTTCAGCAAGGGCACATCAATATGCTGGTTCAAACAGGATTATTAAATGTTAAGGTCAAGACTTCACGTCATAGCCTCAGATAGCAAGTCACATGATCTTTCTGACTCACAGAAGACAGTATCTACCTATATATCTTTTCCTATTCAGAGTGGTTAGCTTTAGAAAAGGCCAGGTTAGGGAGCAGTTTGAGAAAACTGATATGATTGTAAGTTACAGACCCACAGACTGCTCTGATTCCTTTGATCCTCCAGACAGAGGGTGCCATGCAACAAGAGAAACACAGAGAAGACACAGTGCCAGCATGAGGGCCGCACAATGTGTTGGTGAGGTGATACACAGTGGATTTGCCTCCGAGGGCTAGAGTTCCTCAGTAGGCTGAGTCGAGGCTCTACCAACACAGACGGCACAACGCAGGTTGCATGTCTTACTCTGTGCGTTGGTGTACTCATTCACAGAAAGAGGGAAATTCTAACTCTTAAAGTCACAAGCCCATTACAAGGACTGGAAAATACCCACACCAGCAGCCGGCACACCTTAGGAGGCGAGTTGTAAGTTACTGCTGCTGCAATTTGTACTGCTGCTGGTGTTACCACTTAAATCACACAGCGACCTGAGGTCATGGGGCCTCTGCTCAGAGAGTGTCAATGGGACTGCTGTGCCGCTAAGTATGGGTTTCAAGAATCCTGAATCTTTGATGTCCTACCACAGAATGAGGCAACCGCCTCAACTAACCAAAGTGGAAGAAAGCAATGCATGGCAAGAGTGGGGGAGAAAGAGAAATGAGACAACAAAATATGAATCACTTCGAAGTTGTATTGGTGGTTTCTAGTATCTACATGACTTCACTGCATTCTACATCTATCCAGCATTACATCGATTTTACACAGAAGGAAATGGGAAAAGAGAAGTAGCTGCCCCAGGCTTAGACTGCTAAGAAGGGGCAGCCAGAATTTGAATCTAGTGGTGAGTCTCAGCGCTCGGGTTCTCAACCATCACATTTACTGTGATTCAGAAAAGCAATAGAGTAGCAAAGAAAAATAAGTTGGGGAGAGAACAGAGGAAGAATAAAACTTAGAGGCTGGTGGGGTGAAGGACAAGAGGGCTGAGGCTGTGCCCACAGCAGCCCCATCGCCTACCCCACGACCTTGAGAAGACACAGGAGCAATGAGGTGCCCCCCAAATCTTCCTCTGCATAGCTGGAATTCCAATGCCCATGATCCCTGCTGTTTACACAAGAACAAATAAAATGTTCCTCATACACTGTCTGGAGAGCTTGCTAAGTAGCAATCTCTGCGAAGTGAGACCATGAGAAAACACAACCATTTTAATTTGTAGATATATGATTTTTTTTGTAGACGTAAGATTTTTAAAACCTTGAGTTTATTGGTACATTTTAGGAATACATGATCACATTCATCATTGAGAATTCGTACTTGTACATGACAGATCTTGATTCTTATTTTTTCCCATTCTCTTGCCTTCCCTTAAGCCCCTCCACTGCTTTCTATACATAAGCTTTGTTTCCATTTTTTCCTTTTTACCATCAACTGTTTTCTTTCCAAGCTTTGTTTCCATTTTTTCCTTTTCACCATCAATTGTTTTCTTTCCTTTCTTGCCCCCCACTCCCCTTTCCCTTTGAACATGTTCTTCCTATTTCACAATACCTACCACATATTTTCTTTTCTTAAAAACTAAACTGAGAAGAACAGTAAAATCAGTAATAAAGCCAAGCTATCTGTCATACCTTAGTGTGACTGTCTTCTTTCCTCCAGATTGACTGTATAAGCAAGCATGTATTGATTATAAAAATAAAATGATAAAGAGAATTTGAAAGTATAAATTAAAAACTACCTTCTAACATGGACAGCAACATGACCACCATATCCTTCTGAAGATCCATTAATTCTTTTAACAGCTCAATTTGACTGGAATCCTAAAAATATTAACATATTTCATTTGAGAAAACAGAAAAGTATGCAAATATGAACATTGTATTTATTCTCACAAAATAACTGCTTATCAATAATAGAGAACTTAAAGCATTACAAATCTAAGTTAAAGCAACACCAAATATAAGTATGCAGCTCATTAAAAATTACCTAGGCTTGGCCAGGCATGGTAGCTCACCCCTGTAATCCCAGCACTTGGGAGGCAGAGACAGGAGGATTGCTGAGATCGAGGCTTGCCTGGGCTACATAGTGAGCTCAGGGCCAGCCTGAACTACAAAGCGAGACCCTGTCTCAATTAAAAAAAGAAAGAAAGAAAGAATTACATAGGCTTTTCTGTGATAAAGGGGCTTGTACCCAGGATTTTTTTTTTTTTT
>PVIC010024285.1:0-26193 GCA_004025085.1 Thryonomys swinderianus | reverse complement strand
TTTTATCTTTTGGATTTGCGTTTGGTACCTTCACATGAACTCTAATGCTTTGTTAATCATGTTTAGTTTAACTTTATTTAGCTCAGCTAGCTTCTCATTATTTTCTTCATTGAAGCTCACTGATTATTTTATTAATTCCATTGTTCAGTTACAACACCTTTGAGCTTGCCAGACACCTCATTAGTATAGTGTTTTTCCCTCTCATCTTCTGTCATATTGTATAATTCAACTATTTGGCTTTTGATTTCTTCCCATCAGTGCTCTGTGTATCAGCTTTATAGGAGTTGGGAACTTCTGGAGGTATTTTGTGCTTTGTTTCCTCATTTCCTAATTTATTTTATTTTGGTATGTGTGTGTGCGTGCATGCATGCATACTTGCACACACACACATATGCTCATGGTTGGAGACTAATTATACTGAAAAGACTTTTTTGCTACTATGCAGATCTTTTTAGTTAGTATCTGCTTTCCAGTGATGCTCTCTGGGAGTAGCCAACATTGAAATGAAGTGTGTTATTCATTTTTGTTGATACAATACATATTGAGTTTTTACAGATCAATATATAGTCCTTCTTAATAAATGTTACATGTGCAGTTGATAAAACTATATATTCTATGTTTGGTAAATAGAATTTTGGGGAGTTTGCAGTATTATTCAGATTTTATTTATTCCTACTCATAATTTTATCTTCTTATTCTGTCATTTTCTGGGGAAGCAGTATAATATTCTGAAACTTTCAGCAGATTTTTCTGTCACGCTTCAGTCCTAGCAATTTTTGTTTAATGTATTTGAAAGCTATTATGTCTTAGGCACACACATTTAGGATTGTCACAATTTTGGGGGGGTATGTCCTCTGGATTATTTAATCCTTGTAATTTTAAATACTCCTTACTTGGTAATATTTTTCTCCTGAGATTCACTTTTAAACATAGTCACACAACTTTTCAGAAGAAGTTTTACATGACCTAACGTTTCTCTTTTTTAGATTTTCACTTGTCTGTTTCTTTATGTTTGGTTTTAATACCCTTTAAAAGAAAAAAACATATGGTAGACCCTTCTTCATACTTTCAGAAAACATTTGTCTTTTTATTTGGGTTTTTAATTCATTATATTAATGTAATCACTGATAGGGTTAAGAATTGAATTTTCTTTGTACTGTCTGGTTTTTAAGCTTCTATTCTCTCCATGTTGATTATTTTACTGAAATGTAATTTTTGTATCATTCATTGGTATGTTGTCTTATTGTTGTTCTAGAAATGTGGATTTAATTTTTATAATCTCAGTGTAATTTTATAAAAATCTTTTTTACGAACAGTTGGTGAAATAAAATACCAAACTTTTCACTTTTTAATCCTCTGACCTTTCCACTTTGTTGTTTCAGAGTTTATGTCCATGTAAACAACATAGCAAATTAGCTTTACATTTAAATAACACATTTACTTTTTCAAACTCTTTAAAAATGTATCTTACCATCCATTCTCCTATCCAGTATGTGTAGTTTTTTATTCATGTATTTGTCCCTATTGTTCTTAATCCCTTTCTGCAGAACTTGTATTTTTTGTCTGATACAGTATTTGTTCAGGCTAAAGATCCTTTACTGTTAATGTTAATTGCAATGGCTGCTATAGTTTTTTCTAAGAATTCTCTGTAAAAAGACAAATTACCTCAGTTTGTCTGAAGTCTCTTTATTTTACTCCAGTTTGAAGAATGTTTTTCCTAGGTATGGAATACAAGGTTTGTTCTTTTTTGATGTATTTTTGTTTGTTTCTGCTTAGAAATTGGCTATTTCCATCATTTTGCCTAAATATATCTTCTTCCTCCTCCCATTCAGGACTTTTTGTTTTTAGTTTTTAGCAGCTTCTCTGTGATATCCTTCAAGTATTTGTCTATGTATTCACCCAGGTTATTGTTTATTGAACCTTTTCAATAAATGGGATTATTTTTTTCCTGAATTGTTAAAGAAACTCTACCATTGTCTCTTGGAATATTCTTTTTTTTTTCTGACCCTTGTCACCACTCACAACAATTATGCATATGTTATAGTATTTTGTGTTGGCCTTCACATCACATGTTCTTTATTTTGCTTTCCATCTATTAATTTTTATGTGTACTGATTATACTGCACACTACTGTTTATCTTTTGATATTCCCTTCAAAATTTTGATTCATTTCCTTCTGCATTTCTGGCATTGTCATTTAGGCCTTGCTTATAGTTTCCAACTTCCTGATGAAATTTTCCAGCTGGTCATTCATGTTTTCATTCTTTTCTTCTGTCCCATTTACCATTTATCACAGTTATTAGAAAGATGCTTCCTAAAAGTTTCAGGGTCTGGGCTATGTCGTGCTCTAACTCTCTTCATGTTTTCCTTTTCTTGTTAATAATTTCCTGCTTCTTTGTATGTCTCATAATTTTTTATTGAATGTCTAGCATAAATAAAGACTAAAAGTAATGTTAGAGCCTATCTTTTCTGTTGATTAATTTCTGGTGTTAATTCTAGTATTGTCTGTATTTAAAGTGAGACTGGGCTTTAGTTGCGTTTACTTTTACTATATACTTAAAATTATTTAGCATGCAATCAGAAAGCATACTGTTTGGCTTTTTTTAGGTCTCTTTTCTATATAGATTGCTCCTGCATTATGGACCATGAAAGGTACATTCTGCCTATAGAGTTTCTCCTCAGCATCTTGTTTCACTCTTTGCCTTCAGATTTCGACAAGCCATATGCACCTCTGATTTAGGATTATCTCTTTTAGCTTTTAAGTTCTACCTCCAGCTCAGCAGCTGTAAATATCCACTGTTTCTTACTCATTCGATAGCTCCTAGAGCAGAGACCACACACTTTGTTGTACTTTCAGTGATATAAACAGTCCACTGCAGCTTGTGTGCCATAGGATCACCAGCACTATCAAAGAGCATCATAAAGTTCTCTGATTCCCAAATCTGTACCTTCTCATTTCACCAGTTCCTGTGATTCTGGTCACAGAGAAGCTCAGCTCTACCCCCACCCCCCAGTAGTAGCCAGTGGCTTCTACATATCTTGTGCAAAGACGAGGTTGCCTAGGGAAGTCTCGGCATGCTATGCACCACTATCAAATAGTGTACATAGAGCCCTTGTCTCAGAAAGTCTTTTATTCAACTTTCCTTCACTGTTTACTGTCTTTCTCAAAAGCATCTCTAGAAGGACTGCAGAAGAGAGTTAGTACACATTTCTGTTATTTGCATAGTAACCTGCGGTTCTAAACCATGCACCAGTATACTCTTAGACTATGTGTGCAAAATTTAGGTGCTTTCTGTCCATATCCATGAGTTTTCTTGCTTATTCTTGGTGTTTTGTCAAGGTAAAAAAAAAAAAAAAACTTCCTTCTCCTTTCAGAAGAGAAGTTAGCATTCTAAAATTTTTATCACGTTGCTTTGTGACTTGTATTTCTTCATGGATTTTAATAAACTGCAGTTTTGTAGATTATTTATCTTAGGATGGAGTGACATCCCCTGGAGACTTTATCCTACATAGAAAAATGAAACTGGCTTATGAATAATTTTATACAACTTTATTTTTGTTCCCTTTTACTTGTTTATCTAGCCTGCCTTAGAGAATTAATCATAGCCATTATAGATTTAGTAATAATAATATCAATTAGCTCATTGTCTATTCCAGCCATTGTTTTAAGAATTTTAAATAAAATAACTCATGTGTTCTTGGCTTCACAATGAATTAAATCCCATGTAGAATACATTAAAGTTTGGAGAAAACAATCAAATGTCCAAAGGATTGAAAAGATTTAAGAAGTCAAGGAACAAGCAATCAAATAGAAAAATAGGGACAAGAAGCAAATGATAGTCCAAAAAAAAAAAAAAGGCAGGAGCACAAATGCTTCATACACATAAAGAGATGGTCAGTCATACCTTTTATGTTATATGAAAAATATTGTCAATCCTCCAGCTGGGAACTTTTCAAATAGCCAGGCAATGTCAAGAACAGAGATAGTAGTTACTCTTGTTAAACAGTGTCTATTGTCATAACCACTTGGAAAACTACCTTCATTAATCCACATCAACCTTGAGCTAAGCTCCTGTTTGGTATCTAGTTCTCAGAAGTTCTTGCATAAATGCAACAGAGGCTTAAGAATAAAGACCTTTTACAGGTTGAAGATTCAAACTTAGACATTCTCATATAAATTCTTCCCTCCAGTTGTTATCTTATACCCAAGGAACAGGAAGCTCAGTTGTAAATAATGTTCCTCATACAGATAGGCTTCCAAGCATGCACAGGGCTCCATTCAAATGCCGAAGAGGCCTTAGGAAAAAACCCAAAAGTGTGGAGTATAGATGCTGTATTCAGAATAACTGAGATATCTTAGTAGATGCATAAGTCAATTTTTGGTTAGGTAAAGATGTATGAATTCCTATAGCAGAGCAGTTCTGTTAAGAAAACAGATATTTATAATGAACTATAATGGATCTGCTTAAGGTTCTGAGTGGAGCATACTAGATCCCTCTTTTATATCACGTATTGCTTTTAGGTATTAACAAAGTTTTTTTTTTTTTTATTTTTCCTTGAAAACAGATACTGTTTCTAGGGATCGGGAATTGCTATCATTTTTCACCTGCCTGAACTATGCAGGAATATATTGCAAATTACTTAAGGACAGGAATCATTCTTGTTTGTAAATGCATACGAAGAGCATTATCAACATCCATAGTTAACTAATTGTCCTGGATGCGTTCACAGTATCACTTTAAAATAATTGGGATACAACTATTAAGTGTACTAATGAATACCAGAAATTATCTAGGGAAAGTGTTGAAAAGTTTCCTGTCAGAGGAATTCCTAGAAAATTGTTTTTATAATATTGTGCCAATACACTAGAGTTTCCTTCAAGTAGTATGTTTAATTATAAGATGCTGTGTGCCCTCTAGCAGAAGAATATTATTTTTCTAATGTTTCTATGAACTTTCTTGAAAATAAGTGATAATATATTGAGTAGTTTAACAAAGAATATACTCCAAATTTAGTATGATAATACATTTGTTTTGCAGAATATATTCAGCCTTATCCTCTAGCATGCTATAGTCGTTCACAGAACAAAATCTACATATGTAATCACGATCGGCTTTATAAAAGCTCTTATTTGTACTGCATCTAAGTGTAGGAAGGGTAAATTTGGTTACTGTGCCCATCAGAACCTCCACGCTCCATGTGCTTGTTAACCATCTGACATTCCTTGTTAGGATACAGCTCCAGTACAGGTGGGAAAATATTTCCTCGTGTTCTACTCTGCTAGTCCCATTTGAATTGGCTTCTCTGTCTCACTCCAGTGGCCTCATGGAGATGGGAATTGATCTGTGAATCTCTTGGATGATGTGTTTGAAAGTTCTGTATGAATGTAAGGTGTCACATAGTGTCAGATACTCTCATTACAAGGCAGCAGAGGGAAGCTCAGTTGATGAAAAGTCATCATTTTTTGTAAGAAATGGCTCTCGTACATTTTTTTTATGGACATGGTGTTCTGTGCTTTGTTCTCCAGTGAAGTCTGACAAGTCCTTGGTTTAAATACTGTGAATAGTAAATAAAAACTAATTCCATTATGTACTGATTGTGCTAGAAGCACTCAGCTCACTGAACCTTCCCCGATTTCTTTTCTTTTTCATGTCTTTTCACTTAGCCTCCCAGAAATCCACTTTCCTTAATAAAACATAAAGGGAGCATCTATCCAATTGTCTGCTCAATGTGTTACATCCTCTCTTCCTAGAAAAGTCAATCTGTTCTCCTCCAGCACTTAAATACACATTGCATATAGTACTGGTCCATGAGCCAGAAGGAAAAGAAATACCTCATAGAAACACCATGCACAGAGATACATTTATGTCTCCTTTTCTCTTAAAGTCAGTAATGACACAAATTACTTAACAAGAAATGAAGCATCAAGTGAAATGTGACACATCAGTTTCCTACAGTTTTTTTCTGTTTGTCCTCCCAATTGTCAGGGTCCATTTGACGGGAGGCCACACTAGCAGAGACAAGGCCAGGGATTTCCTTATTTTGCTAAACTCAAGACTCAGCAGAGACTTGTTTTGATCATAGAATCCACTCTGCATTGTACTTCTTAAACATTTTCATTGTCTGAGGCTCACGTGTTGGAACCATGAGAATCGATACGTTATTGTTAGGTCAAACCACTGTGACATAAATGATGGAGAAAATTTCAGTTTAATACAAATTTTGTTTTTGGGTCCTGAATGAAGTAGCCATTAACTCTGAAGTGGTTATTCCCACTTTATTGAAGAGTTTCTTGTTGTGAGTTAAGAAAGGTTATTGAATTGAAAGTTTTATTTAAAAGCATTTCCACTCATACAGAAGATACTATGATTGTAGTTGCTGTTACAGAGCATGACAGAGGTAATGTAAAATATGTTCACTTCAAAACTGACTTTTTGTAAACACAAAATGAGCTTGATGTTGAAATTAACTTTGCATGATACAATAAAATAGCTGATGACGGCTTTATTATTACATAGAACATTACTTCCAAATCATCATGATTTGTTTAGCAACTTCTAATTAATTCTTGGTCGATTATGGTACACAAAATCATCTTCTCAGGATGGTATGTGAGAGTTTTGAAGGTCCCTTTGCTCTCACTCATGAGTTAATTTGTTCAATTAATCAAACAATAGGTGGCATGCATTCTCTCCATAACCTCCAAGTTCATTTGCCATTATTATCCCACAAGATACTTTGCCAACTTTTCTAACATTATTATAGATAAAATCAGACAGGTAGTAACTAGAAATCTGATCCAAAGACTTGTAGGGAAGTTGCTTAAATCTAGTCGGTAATGTTGCCATTCACGGTGCCAACAAACCATGCTGGATTGGTGAAAGCCAATATTTATCATTTATCTTCATTTTTCTACAGTGATTTTTTTTTTGAGAAGAAATAAAATATGTTCCCAAACCAGAAGGATCTTTCCTCAGTTTTACTTTCTGTTATATGATGCATATGCCATCAAATTGTGTTTTCAGACTATTGCCCAAAACCATTTCTTTGGATGACTCAAAACAGAAAAAAAATTAAACAATTGAAAAAGGTCTGAAGAAAGATTTGTTTTTAAGTAGCAATCATTTGTCCTAAAATAGTAGTGTGAATTAAAAATATAAATCATAAGACAAGGAAGTACTTGGAGTACTTAAAGGAATATTCATTTTTAAGTTCCTTAGAACACTTCAGAAGCACCTGTTTATATACAAATAATTGATGTGCTAATTGCAAATCATTCTTGTCTGGTTTCTTTCCTTGCTTTTTAACCCTGAAACCTTGTTGGTGAAGTTCTCCTCCAGATTGTGATGCTATTATAGCTTCAGAAAACCCAAACCAAATGTCATGTGTCTTTTTCAAAAGAAACACAGCATGCATCATAGTGAATTGGACTCCTTCTGATTTCCTATGATTTCTGTGATGGAATTTTTATTTATGTCAAGATCAAGGTCAGGAACAAATGATTTTGCTGCATAATCATACTTGTGTGCAAAGAAAAGTTTACCAGCCTATTTGTGCCTTGATCTGTCCTACAAAAGAATTATAGAATCGTGACATTTTAGAATTGCAAAGGTCCTTAGAGATTATCAAACCCATCCCTTTTGTTTTCACTAGATTTGATCTAGTGGAAATTGAACACTAGAAAAATTAAGTGACCTGCAGAAGGAAACCCGCATTACAAAGGCAAGCCCTGGAATAGCTGCTGAATCTTCCACTGCAGAAATCCAGGGTTCTGGCACCTGTGATCTGAATCTATTCCTTTGTTTGCTTCTGATTTTGCTAGGACTTTATTTCTAAATTAGCTAAATTTTCTGAATGAACTAGTTAGACTGTCTAACAGGCATAGATGCACATGAGTCTTTCTTTAAAATATTGTTTTTAAAAAATCAATTCTTAGATTACATATGTACAATGTAAAGGAAATTAGAATATTGTAACATGGATAGTGAAACTAGTGTTTTACTAGACGAGACAAAGAAATTAGTTTCAGTTACTTAGAGTGCTCAGAATCCTCTTATTTAGATACCAACACCCTGTAGTTGCAGAAATTCAGTTGTATGATGAAATGGTCTGACTTTTTTATCGTATTGTTTTCTTTCTATTTGATTTCATAAAAAGACCATTAAACATAATTCTTCTTTAAACTCTAAAAATCAGTCTGCCAACTTGGAAAAATATGACTAAAATGCATTAGGAATAGTTTAGGTGTTGTTCCAAAATATTTTCAATTAGAACACAGCAAAATAGGCTCTTCTGTAACCATTTGTCAGAAGAGAAATCTGGGAGTCTCTGAAGTGAAATATCCTGTGTAGGGTTACACAACTGGTAATGATCAAGGCAGAGTTGCAAACCTAGGCAGTTTAGCAATAAAGCCTTTGATATGTTTAAAACATGAAGATGTCCAAAGACAGTTTTTCTGTTAAGGAAATTTATTTCAGTAACTGATACCGTTTTATTGTTCCTGTATGTTCTTACATTGTAGAACTTACCAGTAATCATGCAAATACTGGAGGTGTTTAAGAAGAATTAAAAGTAATTATACAAAGAGTGATGAAAGTGCTAAATAGTATGACTATCATCTCTGAGGTTCCGTGGATTTTAAGTTCTTTAAAAAATGATCGTCCCTTGGGCACAGTGTTAAGAACAGCTCTTATGGGATATATACTTTTAGCAATGTCCAGATTGCTAACAGAATTGTAATACTGTAGAGGTCATTTGTTGTTGTTATTATTGTTCAAATCATGTTCCAATGCACATATTTCTTTCTCATTTTCTCTGCTTAGTTTTCATTGATTGCAGGAAGGCAAAAACATAGCTGTAAGAATGCTGTTATTTGGAAACTAGATATCACAACATGAGAATATCTAGATGATTTCTAAAGACAACAATTAATAGTACTCTTTATTCTTTGTTCTTCCTGCCTCCCAGAGCAAGCATTGAGATATTTATTTATGTGTGGGTAATATATGTGGAACCACACAGAATAATGGCTGGGGTGGTATGAGACAGAGACACTGTACTAGGATATCAAGTGTGCACCACAGATATCCATAGTCAGAGAAGGAATTTAACCTCCCTTTGGGATTTTGAATAGCTATGTAAGGTGACTCTCAGAATTATCCACACAAGGTGAAGAAGAGGCGTGCATTTACCTGCCAGCATTTGTGGCCTGTGTATTTTGTGATTCTACAGGTATAAAAGCCAAGACAGTTCCTACAGGTGCCACACGTTGCACTCAGAGAAGTCCCAAGACAGGAAACAGAAAAAAAAAAAAAAAAGAGTGAAGTGAGCACAGCGCACAGTCCTATTACATTTCCTCAGCCCAAAGATGATCAAAGTAGGCTCAGAACACCACTGTGGGGCAAGAGACAGTCAAAGGACACACAGCAGAGAATAAAAGAGGCCTGTTACCAGGGCTGATTATAGGCCTTTCTTTCTTACTCTGTACTTCTGAAAGAAAGAATAGCACATGAGACACAACAGGAGGAGATGAGACAATGTTAGAATAACAGGTACTCTCCCATTTGCAGCACGACTTGCTTACCTGAATTAAGATCTATCATGTGCCCGTAGTATAGTGAAATTTAAGGGGAATATCATAAGAAAAGGAGGAACAGCCTTATCAACTCATAGTATCATAGAAATAGAAGGGATCATGAAATGTCATTTAATCCATATGCTGCCCTGAAGCATTAATTCACAACATATTTTATTATCTTGACATTTAAATAAAGTCAATTGGCACAATTACTTTCCAGATCAAAGTTTTACTTATTTTCTTGGATAGGCTATCAGTTCTGGCTCCAGGAACCTCAGAATGAATTCAGAAAGTTGTTCTTATTCCCACTAAAGGTAATTTAGTAGCTCTGGGGATATCAAACTTTTAGTATAGATAAGATAATTCTATGAATAAGAACTCAGTGAATAAGAATCAGGTGAAAGAAGAGAAATATTACATACATGTTTTCCAACAAAAAGTTTCCATGCTCTTTTATTTAAATATGAGCTCATGGTGAGATTGATTCTTCAGTTTTTTGAAACTCTGACCCCTAGCCATAACAGAATGTCTCCACTTGTGTTTTTGGTGGATTATGAAAATTTTGTCTATGATCTCTATCAGAAATATTTTACTCCCTCTTCTTCAGTGTTGTGTTGGAAGTTTTGTTTGCATACCATGGCTCTCATTTCAAATTACATCAAACAAAGCACATACATACAAATACAGATGTTCATACACATACGTGTATTTCATGTAGTTTTAGTGCATACAGGCATGTAGATTATACACATGCATATATTAGCTCACTCAACTAGGAAAGTACATAGAATTCCTAGCTTTAATCATGGATCATAGAAAATGTCTAAGTGATGTCTTTAGAATTTTCTGTAAATCAGTCTTGATCTCCTTTAGATTTAATTTCCAAATATGAAAACCAAGACATTAAGTTTTAAGTTTTATCAGCCTACCTTACTCAGTGGCTGTAAAAAAAAAATCTCAATTTCATTTATTCTTGGGCCCATTCTTTTATGTGAACCAAATGACCAGGATTAGGATCCATGCAGACTTTTGGCATAGAAGGTGAGACTTGGTTTTTCCTAAGTACATTCACTGGGGTTAAATGACCCAATGAGTCTTTAAAAGTAAAGCTGAGTATTGTTTCCAAAATAATATTGAGATGCAAAAATAGCAGGTGTATCATTCACATGTTCTAGAGATAATCTCATGTTCAAAAAGTTAGTGCTTCACTCATCTAAAAGCTTCTTGAGGGCAGGCACTGTTTTTTGTTCATGTTCTTGAAACATTTATGGGAGTTCCTGGCATGCAGTATTGATTAAAACTTGAACTAATTTTAAGTATTCTAATTAAAGATATTGTACTAGTATCACTGAGTTGAGTTTATTATAAGATATACCAAATACTTTAACAAATATGACAAAAGAGTATTGTCTAATTCAGATTTTACCATGCAAGTTCCATCAATAATCAAGATATCTGCTCAACAGACAAGAACAAACAAATACCTTAAAATAAATAGTAGTAGAATTAAAATCAGCTTCCATTTTTAGCCTCAAAACATTTGGTAATTGGTAGCAATTCTGCTGCAGATTTTTGTGTATGTAAATAAACTAAATGTGCAAATTAATAAAATTCTATTGTAGATCATGAATAATGAATAGCTATAAAATCTTCGATGAGAAAAATAGTTTTGCTGCATTTTAAGCATTTCCAGAAAAAATATGTGGAAACCCATTAATATGTAATGCATGTGTTGTTCCTTTGTGTTTGGTCTGTTCTGAAAAAAAAACCAGGCTAAAATATTGTTAAATAAAATAAATAGAATTTCAAGCATGCAAGTTTGGGCATTTTCTTACCATCTTATCTGTCATTCACTTGAGGATAAAATGATACCTCCTTCTTTAAAAGAAAATGTCCCAAAGTGCTGAAACAATTTTACACAATTCATGGTGAATGTAAAAATAACCTACAATAGTGTCTTATGCCAAATTAGGCAGCACTTTAGAGAAGCAGGGAATAAAGGCTCAAAGTGAGAGGGAGCTAGGAAGGGAGCAGTCTCTTCCTTGTCAGAGTAATTGGTTCATTAAATGGAAGGAGAGAAGGGGACAAGATAAAATAGAAGAGTTACCACTATTAAATATATATTATATTAGGTCTTTCTCAACTCGTTTTATACCATCACGCCTGATGTACACAGAACATAACAAGCAGCACACTGAATAGGAAGCTGGATTCCAAACTGTTCAACCTGGATTTTGTTTTTCCATTGCTAAGGAGGAGGGTGCATTGGTTCCCCTAATCCCAGGGATCAGGGCCTAAAGCAATGCGAAGGGAAGAAAGGGCTGATTAAAGCTATAGCAGCCGAGACCTTTGTGCAGTTGTGATATGTGGGTGTACAGAGACACAAGCCCGAATAAAGAGCGTGTGTGTGGCCAGTGGAGTGCTGTGAGCAAGCTTCTGAGATGAAAAGTACCATTATAAACATAAGTCATTATTAGAAGCCAGCATAAATAGCATGGCCTGTCATGGGGTTAAGATCTGTGATCTGCTGGGACTTGCTACTCTTCAGAGGAAGGAGATACAGCAGCTCTGTGATGGCGAAATCTGTCTTGAGAATACATCCAAGGGCCCATGGAAAAGTGGTCGCTCAGAGACATGGTCTTTAATTAAAGTGGCTGTTATAAAGAGGAAGGTCATCAATTGGGGTTGACCCTTGGATCGAGTTTTGATCTCCAACTAACTGTTCAGTTTTATTCAAGGGACAAAGAGTCAGGAGGGGACCAGAGGGAATAATATCAACGCAGGAGACACATGTGCTTGTGATGTGCAAAACCATAAAAGGTTCAAAGTTTGGATTTTGGTTCAAATAAAATCCTAAGAGTTCAGATGGTTTTGTAAACCCTCTGAACCTCCTGAATGTAAAGAGCCTGCTGACAGAAATCTTGAAAGAGCACAATGGTCCTCAGAATGTTTGGCCACCTCACTAACAAATCTGGCCAGGAAAATAACCATCAGCAGTGTAGGCAGATACCACCAGGGACAAAGAAAATGCCTTGAATGGAGTATAAGGCAGCTTCCCTGAAAAAAGTCAGAGCATGATAAAGACTGTAAGGAAGTAGAGAATATTAAAAATGGCTGTGGTAGACAATGAAAAGTGAGAAGAGCTCGTGTAGTAATTGTTGGTTCATTTTGTAAACAGACCATAGAACCCCTTAAGGCATGATCTTGTGGAACCACAGTGTCCTCCAAAGCTCACTTTTCTTCCGTGAGTCACTGGCCTTTTTGCTTGGGATGAAGAATCCTGGCTAGAGAGTAAAGAGAATGTAAATATCAGTAGCACTTCCCTTCATCTCATGCCATTGCTTCTCTTGTGTAACTGTAAAAGTGGTCATTGGCAAAGTTGTACATCTGGAGTTTCTTCTCTGGGTCTTGTCATCGCCTTGAAAGACAGGATATTCTTTAGACACCTGATGCCCTTCTTTTAGGCCTGCACAGTGCTTCTGAACACAGATTCTCTCATCATCTGTATCTTGGGTTTTCCCCATATGTACACATAATACGTTTGTCTTTGTAATTGAATATAACATTGTAGTTGAGATGGATGTGATTACACATATCATAGGCGTAAATTTTAGAGAATAGCCTAATGTATCTTCTCTTTTAGGTTCAAGGGTTTTGGGAGAAAATATTTTATCTTATGTCAGCTGACAGGTAGACAGAGGGAGAAGAGGTGTCTTTAAATACTATCATACGTACAACCGGAGTCTATAATATCATAGTCTTGAGTCTATTGATCAGTGCCTCAGCTCTACTATTTTGTCACCACTGAGCTCACGTGGCTGGTTGCCCTATCGTAAGAAGCCCTTAAACCTCACGTAGCATCCTCACCCAAGAACAACCTCTCTTGAGGGCCTCTTGAGGCCCCTGCAGTTGGCAAACCAAGGGCCTGTGCTGTCCCATACCTTTCACTGTTTCTTGTTATAGAGTGTGACTACTCTGAAGAGCCACATGGCATCCTACTACTTCCACTTGCTTATTTTAGAATCAGCCAAAGAATCAGTCAGAAACAGTCCACCGTCAGCTGCTCAACTGTGCTCCCTCCTTTGCGTAGAGATGACTTTCTGAGTTTTCTCTCCACTAAGCCACTTGTGTATACCTTTCTGGTTTACAGAAAACTCAATGCAGCATCGTATTTCTCCTTGCATTCCGGAGGACCCAGGCAGCTTGTCCTCAGTACCACTGCTGAGCGGAATATGGCTGCTCATGGTGGAGTGGCTGACACCTTGCGCTGGGCAGAGGGGAGGGAGTTGCACGAGAGCTGAAATCAGCCGCAGCCAACCAGTGACTGGAGGTCACCGGGGCCTTGGCAATGATGGGTGCATAATAACGGGTCTTTCATACCAGAGGAAAACCCTCAGCCCCCTCACAGGAGCTATCATTTCATTTTCACCTCCAACCTGCGAATTTCAAAATCGATCCTTGCATTTTATATTTGCCCTCCATGTTTCAGGTACAAAAACATTTCAGAACAAATGTGATCTGATCATTTTCCTATAAATAGAGATCTTAATTATCACATTTATCCATTTTATTTCTTTTGAAAGGTTTTTAGAGGTTGTATATCAATGACATCTCTTCCGAAGGATTTGCATTTGAAAGGCTGTTGTTCAAATTTAATTCACATTTGACACAATGTTTTCTCTCACAAAAACATTACCCAGTATCTGAAAATCAGTTTTCAGCAGTCTCTATCCTACCTTCCTCTGATCATTTCTCTCTCTCTCTCTCTCTCTCTCTCTCTCTCTCTCTCTCTCTCTCTCTCTCATGGGGACCTTCTCAGTGAATTTCATGTGTATTGTGGAAATGAGAAAAAAAAAATCAGAAAATGTTCAAACCTTGTATTCAGTCTCATTTTGATTTTTAAGCCGTGCTTCCCGTGCCGTCTTCCCCGTGGGGAGTGCTGTCCACAGGAGCCTAGAGGACAGGGTCTAGGGGCTTCCTGGGGCTCTTGGGGTCCAGAACAAGCATCAGCCTGAAGGAAGCACCGTGTCTGGCTGACGGAGACACGATTAATTTCTGTCTCCGATGCTTCACTCATCTCCTGCGAGAGCGCGCCCGTAGGAAATCACGCCCCGGACCCCGACGGTGCGTCTGCGCGTCTGGCTCCCGCAGTGTTCGGGAAACCGCAGGTTACAACAGAAGGCTCTCTCTGAGTGTGGCAGAATGGCCAGCTCTGCTCAAGACTAATCCTTTCATCTCAGAAGGAAAAAACAAAGGCAAAGATAAAACAACTCGTGTTGGGTGTTGACGGAAGCAGCCCCGTTCTTGGGGAGCCCTGTCCAGCGAAGAGCTGAGAGACAGAGGCCACCAGGCCTGCGGGTTTCGCATGCCGCCCTCGGACCACAACTCTTTTGTCCACGTAGTTAGATTTTCCACCTCTCCGAGTGAAACCCCCAGAGCAGATGCAAATGCAGGCTACAAAGTAAACTGCAGAACGGTTCGCTGTCATCCTATCATCGCTCGTTTTATAGGTTTTGTCAGTTTCTGAAAAACGGTGGAGGATAATTGGCCTGAGATGTAAAGCCACACTCTCCTGTTGCAAGGAACAAAGAAAGACAGCTTTAGCCCACAAGGCCATATTTTGCGAAACATACCCTTCCTTTCTAGTAATGAGCCCGTACACTGTGCGGCTTCTCAGCTCTGAAAAACCTGTAGTTTTCCCCCTGCAATGTCATACAAGGCATTTAAACCGGTGCCATTTGTAATGCCGTGGTCGGTCTCATCGAACAAGGCGAAACCTTCGCTTGTTATCTGAACGAAAAAGGAGCCGCTGCTCCCCAACAGCACCGCTGCGAGAGCCGCAGTATCCTTCCAGCGTCCTTGACCCCCCCCCGGGGGGGGCGATAGAATCAGAAAGAGCGACAGCGAATAATCAGGCCCCACAAGCTGCCATCCCGGCCACTGTCATGATCTTCTGGGGGGATTCAGTGTTTGCGGTTTAGAAGTGGGCAAATATTTGTCAAGAAATACAGATATGAAAACATGCCTAGAGGATGCGGGTGGCAAGCAGAGGCGGGGCGGCCCCTGGGGCTCCCGGGGGGAGTCACGGCCGTGAGGACGCGTGGGAGGAGACTGCCGCTGGCTGCCGGCCGCGCTGCGGGCGCCGGAGAGTCCTGTTCGTCTCGCGCGTTTGAACCCCATCACCGTTTGAACTATCCTTAAAAGCCTGCCCGTACTCCATGTCGTTTTTTTAGCAATCCATGCGGCTCCACCCACGTGGCTCTATAGGAGTGATTTCTTACAACACAGTTACTTCACCATTGAATTTCTAAAATGGTTCCCTTAAGTACGTAGGCTAGAAACCAAACTCTGTCCCATGGCACCCCAACTCACCTTCCTCTGTGCCGCCCTCGCCTCTCTGTTTCCACTCGCTTCTCCTACCGTTTCCCCTTCTTATTTATGAGCTCAAAATGGGGGCCTCCTTCCTTCTCCTAGACCCAGGAGCTCTTTCTGCCTTTCCTGGAGTCGGCCACTCCTGACTTGTGCGTGGAAGGAGCCGTTGGCTGAACTTTCAGGAGCGACTTGCTGGGTTTTCTTCTCACCCCTTAAGCTCTGTTGAATTTTAGTTCCTGGTTCAAATCTTGATCCCTTGATCCACATGACAAACCTCTCACTCCATGTTGTCCTACATTTACACTTCGAGGCCATTAAAGACTATTATTGATAATTACTCCCTGTTTTTGTCTTTCTGCTTCCTCTGAACTATACCTCTAAAAGTGAAGATTGAGTTTGTTTCTCCCCCCTTTCTCCCTTTTATCTCCAGAGCCTATTACAGTACCTGGAGAACCACAAGTCGTTGAAGAACACTGGTTGACCCGGTATGGCTGTCGGCTGTTGTACTTTAAAGCACGTTTTTAATTCCCCCCTCCCTTGGCCTCCTGAGGAGTGGAGCTGCTCTGTTCTGTCTTCAGCCTTGTAGTTTCATGGCTGTGTGAGGCAGATTCCCTTCCCTTGCCATGGAATTGCGCATTTCAGCAGGAAGGAGAAAGTCAAGGAGATCTCATGAGCAGAGGCAAGGGCAGCGCAGATGGGAAGGAGAGGTAGCGAATGATGGAGAGCGTCAGCGTGGGGCCATGTCTTCTCCAAAGGCTCCTGGCAGAATGAGAGCAGAAACAAACGAAGCAGATGGTGGGAGGAATTTGCTTGCAATCCACTTGTTTGTGTTTTGCTGCTTTCCTGATAATTTCAGCTTTTAAACCTTGATAGTCAGGGTCTTGGCCCTGGTTCTTACCGAGGTGTCACGTCACAAAGATTTGGTCTTTTATAAACACTGGTTGTTGAGTAGTACGTTTTGTTAGCCAGTGCAGAAACCTTTGAGAATTACATGTGATGAATTTGACTTAAACCAGTGATTCAAATTAGCTAGATGACCTTGGATAGACTTGGCCTGACTTTCCTGGGTACGTTTTCTCAAACAGCTTTTGCAGTGCTAATTACTATAGTGATATCAGGTGGACTCACGATCTGAGTGTGAAAATTCAAGCCATTTTTTGGTAGTTGAATATTACTACATGGCAGCAGTGGGCATTTTTAATACAAAAAGCTTATTAACTCAGTGTTTATTAAAGTACACACTACATGTTCGTGGTTCAGAATTAAAGTACACATTACATGTTCATGGTTCAGAATAAAAGGAGAAATTGTCCTCTTTGACCTTTATTCAAAAGATAAAAACATTTTCATATATATGTCTGTATGTGTGTGTATATATGTATCCGCTACTTTAGTACACTTAGATTTATGTATTAAAACACATCTGCTATCACTGTAGCATACTCATGGCTTTATTAAGGCTGCCTGCGCTGTTTATTGGGAAAGAGCTTAAGCTGATGACAAAAGTGTGCTGTTCTTGGTTTTTAGCTAACACAAAAGCTTTCAATTTGACACCCACAGGGAGGCAAATAAATCTAGCAAGGAACCATTGGTAAAACATTTATATCCCTGATAGTCTATTTGGTTACTTCTTTTCTGTGTTAAAATATGAGACTGTATGTTAAAGTGCAATTTTAATATGCTGAAATTAAATATGTTCAAATAAATTGAAATCATATAAGAAAGCTCCATGATTTATAAATGAAGATATAAAATGGTGACCAGGATGTATATATGCTAGATTATAACAATTTACTATTAACAGTTGTTCAGTAGGCTATTTTGGTGATATATTTTTATCAATATTATCATATGATGTTAATTATCCTCATTGACTATGTTTAGATACCTGTATTTTTTGAGAGCTGTGAAGGGCCTCAGATTTTACTCTACTTGCAAACTAATAAGGTAGACTGCTACCAGTTCAGAGATGCTGGCAGGGACGTGAGACTTCTAAGGCAGGGACACATTATTTAGTACACAGAACTCTGCAGGTAGCATAACTGCAAGTTTGCATTGTTTCCTGTTATCTCCTAATTCTCCCTGAAGATAATGAAGTATGTTCAGGTGGCTTCTATTCACACAGTGGGTCTGTGACATTCTGAGGCCCACTGAGTTGAGGAGACCTCAAATGATTTGAAGCTGGCCGACATATCTAGGCTTTATCTCAGAAGAGAACATTCTTAATTTTATTGGTCAGAAAGAAATATTTGTGCTTTGTACACACACATACATACACATAGAGGGAGAGGGAGCGAGACAGAGACAGACAGAGAGAGAGAGCTGTCTTCTAAGTTTGTTCTACTGCATGAACATGTTGAAAAGTTCAAATGGTTGAAGGGTCCAGAACAAGAAATGTCTTTAGACAAATAATTGTCATCACTCATGATTTTTTAAAAGTTCTTTTTATAATGCTGGCCATGGTGGTTCACGCCTGTAATCCCAGCACTCGGGAGGCAGAGACAGGAGGATTGCTGAGTTCGCAGCGGCTTGCCTGGGCATCATAGTGAGCTCAGGGCCAGCCTGAATTACAAAGCGAGACCCTGTCTCCAAAAAGCAAAAAAAAAAAAAAAAAAAAAAAAAAGTTCTTTTTAGAACTGAGTATTCAACTGAAGGCCTGTGTATGTAGGCAGGTGTTCTACTGCTGAGGTGCATCCCACCCTATCACGTACTTTTAAAAAGCTGTGTCGAAAAAGATGTTCAATTTCCCATAGAACACTTTAAACAGTGACTAATGAACATAATAGTGACAGTTTATTTTACAGTTTGAATCAAGATTTGTGGAAAATTAATGCAGTGGTGCCTCCTCCATTTATGAACACTTTTGTTTGTGAACAGTTTGCTTCACAGTAGAAATGTATGGAAAACTTTTGTTTTTGTTCCCGATCTCCACATCTGGTGACAAACATGACCATGGGTATCTTTCTTGCATGAGCATGAATGTGGCCATGACACATTGAGTTCATAAATAAAGGTGTTATTTCACTTAAAATTGGGTTATCTCAGTTTTTATTTATATCAGCATTCTGACAGAACTGCAATTAGAATGTATCTTTTAGGTATTTGGCAATGAAATATTTCATTTTTGAGAAAGATAGCAATTATTCTAGAAAATGTTCAGATTTCAGAATTTGAGAATCTTTTGGAAATTTTCTCATGTAAGATATTTCATTACATTTGTGACTATGATTTTTTTCATAATTTCTGCATCTACTAGAGAGTTATGATTACTGTGCCCTGAGAGAGATAGAATTCTATGGATGGTTAGAATGTTTTGCTTAAAGTAATAAAATAGAGAAATCGGAAACAACCCAAGTTTCTCCATTTTCAGGTTTAATTCATTTTTCAAACTTCTTTCAAATTCTTACTCATCAAGTGAAATAGATAGTTTGGAAATGAGCAGTAAATATATAAAGTGTTGTCTATCCTCTCTGAAACTCACAGCCTAGGAGAGTATAAGAGGAACCACCCATGGAGTCCTGTCCATTTCCTAAATTGTAATAAATCATTTAAAAAGCAAAGTACATATAAGATTAATCAAGAAGAAGAAAAAACACTTGTGGTTTCTGCATATAAGTAAAAATTTTTACCTTTGGATACACCAACAGTAAATTCTTCATGAAAAATAGCTGGATGCAAATATAGAATAAAATAAATCCACCTTTCATGTGTGACATTTGCCAAGTTTCTTAACCTGTTTGCTCCAAAATTTCATCTGATGATAGAGATTATGGAATTTTTGAGCAACTGTATATCAACAAAAAATTAAGAAAGATGGATGTCACTTGGAACAGTAGGCACAAAATTAGTATTCAACAAACTTCATAGTTCACGGTTGTCATTGTTTTAAGGGTGGTAGCATCATTAGTAGCTTACAAAAATTGTACATCTGACATTAATGCAATTGATCTATTGAAGTTAATTTTTAACATATATATATGTGTTTATATATGTGTGTGTGTCTGTGTGGATGTGTGGATGCGTGTGTTGAATGATTTTAATTTTTAAAACTTCTGTCAGGGGCTGGAGATTTAGCTCAGTGGTTCTAGCACCTGCCTCACAAGTGTAAGGTGCTGAGTTTGATCCCCGGTAACCACATACAATGCTGGGTGTGGAGACTCACACCCACTATCAATCAATACCACATACCACAGTGCCGGGAGTGGTGGCTCACGCCTGTAATCCCAGAACTGGGGAGGCAGAAGCAGGAGGGTTGCTGAGTTCCAGGCTACCTGGGGCTACATGGTGAGCTGTGGGCCAGCCTGAACTACAAAGCAAGACCCTGTCTCAAAAAAAAAAAAAAAAAAAAAAAAAAAAAAAAAAAAAAAAAAAAAAAAAAAAAAAAAAAAAAAAAAAAAAAAAAAAAAAAAAAAAAAAAAAAAAAAAAAAAAAAAAAAAAAAAAAAAAAAAAAAAAAAAAAAACTTCTGTCAGGTTTGTTGAATGATAATCTATAAAGTCAAAATATAGTATAAATTTTGATGTCAAAATCATATGACAGATGTCATGGCTTTTAGTATATTCGTTGGTTTAGGCCACCATAGCCACACTCTATTTTAGAACATTTTATCATGCACCAAAGAAATTCCTTGCCCATTGTGACTTACCTTTTGTTTTCTCCATTTAGCCTCTCCCCATGTCCCAGTTGCTTTTCCTGTTGATGAGACAAAATCACTTCTACCTGAAATTAAATAAAGAAAAGTTTATTTCAGCTTACAGTTTGTAGAGGTTTTGGTCCATAGTCGCTGGTTCCAAAGCACGTTGCCACAGCAGAGGGACAGTGTGGAGGAGAAGCAGCTCATGGCAGGGCAGACACAAGCAAGCAAGCATCAGGAGCAGCAGTCAAAGCAGCTTGCCTTCCCTCTTTCCCCTTGTATTGCATCCAACCTATAAACCTATTGATTGGTGCCAGTCACACCCAGAGTGGGATTTTCACTGCCCATACCTTTAATCCCAATGTCACACCCTTGATCCACATTTGCACACCCTAATTTGCTTCCCATGTGTGTATGAGATTTAGAGGGGTCATCTGGACACAAGCCACAATGCCCCATATATCTCTAGGGAGATACTATGTTTTAAATGTCTGTATATTTTTCTACTCTTCATATTTCATATAAATATAAAAGGCATATAATATAATGAATTTTATTATTGGCTTCATTAGTGAGTTAATGTTTTCAGTGTTCATCTGGATGTTAGCATTGATACTATATTTCTTTTAAAGAATAATGTTCTATTTGTCAGCATAATACATTTTGTTTATGGATATATCAGTGAGTATTTGGACTGTTTCCACTCTTTGGCTATATTAAATAATGTCAATGTCCATATGCGTGCAAGTTGTGTGGCTGTGCGTTTTCAGTTTACTTGTTTTGTAAGGCAGCATTGTCATCCCAGGGAAACAATATCCACCAATCATGATTTTAAAATATTTTTTGTGAATTTATTGTGCTTCACAGGTTATTTTTGTCACTTATTTTATTGACATATTGTAATTGTAAGAGTTACTGACTTCCAGAAAGCTAATCATCCTTGTGTTGAGGATTTATACAACTGCATTCTTTTCTGTGTGTGTGAGAGATAAGGTCTCGCTTTGTAGTTCAGGCTGGCCCTGAGCTCACTATGTAGCCCAGGCAAGCCTCGAATTCAGCAGTCCTCCTGTCTGTGCCTCCCGAGTGCTGGGATTACAGGCATAAGCCACCACTCCCAGCACTGTGGTATGTGGAATTGATTGCTGGTGGGTGTGAGTCACCATGCCCAGTATTATTATATGTGGTTACCAGGATTGAACTCAGGACCTTGCTCTTGTGAGGCAGGTGCTAGAACCACTGAGCTAAATCTCCTGCTGTACAACTGCATTCTTAAGATATTAGTCTGTGTTTTACTCTCTTATGGTGTCAATCTTATTTTGGTGTGGAGATACTAAAATAAGTGGGGAGTCCATAGTTTCATTTTTGTAAGAATTATGAAGATGGCTATCAAATCTCTTTGAAATAGTTCTCAGAATCCACCAGTAAAGACACTTAACTTCTGGTATGGTATTTGGTGAAGAGAATATTTAACTAGCAAACTCATATATTTACTTTTTAGTAATTTAAAGTTTCATACTTTCAGTTCAGCTCAGTTAGGTCATTTTATTTTGCATCTTCTTCAGGGAGCATTCGTTTTTTCAAAGTTAATAGTTTGTTGATATGGAATTATTTCTTTAAAATTCTTTTCCTTTCTATGAGCCCAATAGTGAGAGTTTTTCTTTTATTCTTGTTTTCATAACTTTGACTATCATCTTTCTTTTTTGTTTTCATTCATTGTAGTTAAACATTTTTTCAGTTTCATTGAGCTTTTCAAAGCAGGTGCTTTTGGTTTGGATTTGTTCTGCTTCTTATTTTTCTTTCTTCTGTTTCATTAATTTATCTTTGAATCTTTATTTTCTCTGTTTTACCGTGCATGTGTTTTCTGGTGTCTTAAGACAAAAGTCAAGTTTTTTCCTTTTTCTTTTTACATGTGTAGATATATTTATATCTGCAGATTTCTGTATCTACATCAAGACTGCTGTAGTTACCTGTCATAGTTTTATTATGTTGTGTCTTCATTTTAATTTTATCTCAGAAATTTTCAAACCCCCTTTGTTATTTCTTGTTTAATCCTTTCATTGCCTGTGTTGGGATGCATTGTTCACTTTCAACAACTTTGTACACTTCCCAGATTTATTCATTAACTATTTCTAGTTTTATCCATATGGGTAAAAATATACTTTGCAGCATTATAATTACCTTATTTTATTGCTCTTTTCATCTGTTTTTTTAATAAATTGAATTCTTTATTGGTATAATTTATATACATCTCAAAATCATGTATAACATTGGGGAATTTGTACCAGTATATGACACAAGTTAATTCTCATCTTTACCCATATCCCTACCCACCCACACCTCCTCACCCCCTTTATACATGCTCTTTTATTTTCTTTCTGTATCATATTTATTCCTTCCTTTTCATCTCTGTTTTTGAAATAAGATCTATCTGTTTTTTCCTATGCTGGACTGAAATTCCTGGATTCCAACAGTCCTCATACTTCAACCTTTGAGGAGCTAGAACTATTGGTGCAAGCCACTACACTAGGCTTCAATTATTTTAAAAGTATTTAGGTTTGTTTTGTATAGTCTATGGTCAATCCTAGAAAGCTTTACTGTGTAGTTAAGAGAATATACTCTGCTGCAGTTAGGTAGAATGTTCTAAAGATGTTTGTTAGGCCAAACTGGTTTATAGTATTGGTCATATCTTCAAGTTTTTGTTGATTTTCTTTTGGTTTGTTCTAACAATTACTAAACATAGGGTGGAGTACTTGTTCTTGCTGAATTTTGTATTTGTCCCTTTAATTTTGCCACCACTATCTTTATAAAATTTGTGACTTATACTACTTCTATATAAAAGTGTTTTTACATTTATAATTTTAGTATTATTTTGGTATATTGACACATTTATTATAAACTACTTTTTTGTCTTTTGTAACTTTGAAAATTTTATTTTATTCAAAGATTCTTATAGTTGTTGCTTATATAATTTTTTCATTTACCTTTCAACATATTTTTATCCTTGAATAAATAATATATCTTCTATAGATAACATATATTTAGAGACAGCTTACAAGGAACAATTAAAATACAGTGAACATGGAGTTGTTAACTTTTTAAAAGAACTTGTCATAAGAGACACCCTGCCTAGAATGATGAAATAAATATATTCAAATCAAGGAGTGAAATGAGTAATGTACTCTTAGTGTGTCTTTTATAGTAATATTTTAAAATTATATATATATATATATATATATATATATATATACACACACACACACACACACAACATGATCACACTCTTCATTGAGAATTTGTACCAGTATATGACATGACTTAATTCTCTTTTTTCCCCTTCCCCTACCCACCTTACAATCCCCTGCCCCTATATATATATATATATATATATATATATATATATATATATAAAATAAGCTTTATATATATATATATATATATATATATATATATATATATATATATATATATGCTTTGTTTCCTTTTAATAAACATTCGCTGTGCTTGGTAATAACCCAACACTGATTAACCATTATCAGGAATTTCTGTTGTCATCAGTCTTATTAACTGAATCTGACATTATGTAACTTCAGGGTCTTTACAAAGTAAATCTAACTATGAAAGGCAAACATTTTAGACAGGGTTAGGATGTGAAAGCAACATGACAGCACAGGTAGAGGCACTAACAAAAAAGAACTTTAAGCTGCTTCAGAAAGTGGTGGGAATGATGGGAGAAGTGTGTATTTGAAGGAAGAGGATATATTTTGCAAAAGATTAATGACATTGTGTCTTTTATTGTAATAAAATTAATATGTAAACATTTATGTCTTCAGTAGTTTTTATGTCAACATCATGTTTTTGATCACATATATATGTCGACTGTAGTTCTAATTTTTGCTGGTTGGAGACAGAAATATTACTTCTATACAACTCTTAATTCCTATTTTATGCTATTATAAACAGATCTATATAAGTTGAAACAGTAATAGTAAAGATGTCAAAACATAGACAAAATCATATATATATATATACACACATATACACAGACCATTTACATATATTTGGTGTTTTTTTAATTGAATTCTTTATTGGCACAATTTATGTACAGCTCACAATCACACTCAGCATTGCATTCTTTTTTCTCTTTGACTTGAACCATCGCCATTCTACTTCACTGACTCTTTTTCTGAGTTCAAGTATAGCTTTTAGCCTCTCTAATAATTATTTCCATTTCAGCTTTTGTACTTCTACATTCTACAGATTAAATTTGGTTCCTTAAGATTTCCTTATTTTTTTCCTTATTTTCCTTCTCATTTGTTTCTGTGGATTCAGTTACCCTTCTGGTGTCATTTCTTTACTTAAAAACAGCTTTTCACTCACCTCCTATTCTTGTTATCAAATATCTATATGTTAAATCTCAATAGTGCAATTATATGTCTATTCTTTTTAAAATTGCTTAACTCTGTTAAGGAAAGGTAAAAAGAAACATGAACTGCCACTTCCCCTTACAGTGATATAATTGTTTACCAGCACTTTACTTTTTCAAGTGGACTTAAATTTCTGCTAGAGTAATACCTGAGTTGGCTTTCATTCTAAAGACATTTTGTAATGTACTTTTTGTAAGTCAGATAGGCTGTCAACAAATTCTCCCAATATTTTGCATCTAAGAATGTCTTTATTTCATTCATTTTTGAAAGATGCACCTAACTTTACAAAATACTTTTTGACCAAGACTTTTCTTTCAACAGTTTGTATTATCCCAGCACCTTTTGGGATTCATAGTCTCTGATGGGAAGTTCACTGTAAGCCCTATTAAGAGTTTCTTATTTAGACTTATTTTCCTTGTATAGATTTCAGAGTTTTTGTCTTTCCTTTTAACCTTTTGACTATGATACATCTGCCTGTATATCTCTTGTTTTTTCTTTTCCTTTTCTGTATCTCATCTCCTTTTGGTGCTTTCATCATACATGGCTGGCATGTCTAACAGTTATCTAATGTTCTATTCTATTTTCTTCTTTCTGATTTCTTTTAGATTTTCTGATTACTGAACATTTATCTACCAGTTCGGTCTTCTTGTTCTTTTTTTCCTGATAGCTCAGATGTAGAATTTATCTTCCATAGTAATAATTTCATTTTAAATTTTATAGTTTTGAATTTCATAGTTCTATTTGGTTCCACTTTAAAATTTCTATAACTTGATTGACAATCTGTATTAAATGTGGTATCCTCGACCTGTCTTCCTTTATTTCTTAAAGCATATTTTACTTCAGTTCTAAGTGCATAATCACAGTTTCTATAACAGTCATTGTAGTCCGCATATTTTTAAAATCCTAATTAAAGGTCTTACTTTCCTATTCCTTTGTAAACATGGTAAATTTTGTTGAAAACTGTAAATTTTAGATACTATATTATAGAAACCCTACGGACCAATTTCACTTTGAATATGTAGTTTTTCTGTTTTCTATTTATTTAGACACATGTCAGGAACCTTTTGTGTAATTTATTTTCCCTCTAGGATACAGCTTCTCTTGCCACTGCTAAGAGAATACAGCCATGTCATGGGCTCAGCCTCTCAGAATGGCACTGGTTTTATCAGAAATATCTTTTTCCCTTTC
>PVIC010024284.1:0-26144 GCA_004025085.1 Thryonomys swinderianus | reverse complement strand
CTGGGCTGCTCGTGAGCAGGTGCTGATGAAATGCTGCTGTTACTCAGAAAGACAGGAAGGGCCTCGAGCCAGACGCTCTCCCCCAGCTGGCCCGTCCCAGACCGCTTGGGGCCCGTCCCGGCGAGCACAGCCGCTGGCACACGCGTGGCTGAGGAAACACTCCTCCTCTGGGGGCGGCGTCCTCGCCAACCGGGGGCACAGCTCACGGAGGACCGGCACGGGGGCGCCAGCCAGCTCGCCGCCGAACCAGCCCTGGGACCTCTGGGCACATGTCACAGGCGGGTCACCGTCCTGCCGAGCTGTCGCGTGTGAACGCTTGCTCGGAGCCAGGCCCGTCGCACACGTCGTCTCCCGCAGCCTCTCCTGGCCCCGAGGGAGTCTGCAGGCGAGGACGCTGAGCCCCCGCCGCCCGTCTCCCTGTCCAGGCCGGAGTCCGAGGTGACCAGGCCGGGCCCTGACTCGGCTTGTCCCGCCGGCTCTGCTGTGGCCCATCTGTCCCCTCCCGTGGGAGGCTCTTTGCCAGTGTCCGCTTCGCAGAGGTGACAGGTTTGCAGGAGACCTCCTCCTCCGCGGCAGAGCCCAGCGGGGCCCTGTGTCCCCATTCTGCTCCCACCGCTGGAAGCTCCGTCCTGTCTTCTCAGGCTTCCTGTCTCTGCGTGGACATGGTGTCCTCCTGTCCCTCCCCCAGGCCCTGCTGCCGGCCCGCGAGCCCAGCCTTGGTCCAGTGGCCTGGAACCCTCCCTAGAGAAGCTCCTCCTCGTCTCCCGAGGCCCTGAACCCCTGAGCGCTGCTCTTCTGGCTCAGCGGCCCTCACGGCCCCCCAGCCCCCCGCCCCCGCGGCCGCCTCCGCGCTCTCCGCTTCTCCCCTCTCCCTGCGCGCTCCTCCCCCGTCAGCGCGCCCTCTTGTTTCCTGCCTGTGTCTGGCTTTCTGTCTCCTCCAACAGGGCAGGGTTCGAGGCAGCTTCCGCTTTGCCTCCAGCGCCTGGCACAGGAGGCCCCGTATGGAACTACCGAGGGAACTGAATGCTTGCTTTAATAATTTCCACAGTGGAAAACTCGCTCCCAGCTGCGTAGACTTTCCTCCCCCCTGCTGCGTTAAAGGGCCCTTTGGCTGTGACCCGCGTTGGCTGGTGGTCATCTTGTGGCTCTGCAGCGCAGCCTGGCCCGGCTCGGCCTGCGCTGTGACCCTGCAGCCGCGCCCTGGGCCAAGGTGGCTTGAGTGCTCGGTTGGGAACCAGAGAAGGTTCTCTGGCCTCTTCTGCTGACTTCCGCCCCCTTCCCTCCCCGCTTCCCTTCCAAGTGGTTCGCTCTTTTCTCTTTTGCCTCTCGTCCCCTTGATGTAATGTTGGCTCTTTGGTTTATTATATTCCATGGACCTGATTTGATAAGTTCAAAGAATCGCGGTCTGTACAGGCGCTTGGAACTGACTGCTCTGTGGATCTGAACACCGCGATACGGGGTGAGGGCTGGGAGCAGACCCCAGGGCAGCGGCCCCCACTCGCCTGCTGTGGAGGCTGATCTGCAGGAACCCTAGTAACTCCTCTCCCTCGTGGAGACTCAAAGTCTGATTTACATTTGTATTATAAAATAACTGTTAGTAACAGTGTTATTCTCGTAAGTGTAGTAGACGCCTTAAACTCAAAGGGAGGGCTCCTCGGTGCCCGCTGAGCCTCTACTGGGCCAACGATCGTTTGCTGACACGCTGACACCGTGGATGGCAGCGGGCCACCCCGCTCCGCACCGGGGTTCTCCTGAGGCTGTGCAGCGAGACAAAACGTCCTCTAGTAGGATGTGTCAAGAGAACACTCTTGAGACCTCTCTAGTGCTGTGCCTGCCTCATCTGGTTAGGGAGACAGGTGAACTTCCCCTGGTAAGATCATCCCACAGCTGCCGTCAGAGCCAGCTCTATGCTTCTTACTTTTCTAGCTGGCACAGTTACGATACCTTCCTTGGGACGGTTGGGGAAGTCTTCTGCCTTTCCGCAAGACAGGTTTTGCCCTCATTTCTTTCTGTGACGGCTGCTGTGATACCTCGGTGCCACTGTCCCCAGGTTTGCCAGCCTGGGTCAGGATAGGTAGCAGGCGGCCTCTGGACCTGAACTCCAGAAGCTCTTGACTGGCGGTCTCACAAAGGTGCAGCAAATACCTGTTTTCTTTTTTTCACTGTCCTCCCTGTACTCTAGATCATGGGTTTTAAACAGCAGACCCTTTTTCAGGGGAAGCCCCATGAGGAAGAGTAATAATTTTTGGACAGCTAGAACCACTCAGTTCAATATCGGACCCACGTCACTGGTGAAGCTGCGCAGGGCCCTAGAGAGAGGCTTGGGAGGTGAGCTCCGAAGGAGGGCGGGCTGTGCGCGGCGGGAGCCCCAGGCCTGAGCTCCGCATGCGGGCTGTCGCCCCTGGGACCAGGGCCCGCGAGACAGCAGCCGCACAACTGCTGCGGCACGCACGATGTTCTCGCATCTCTTCCTGTCCAGAGGGCTACAGGGGTGTGTGTGTGTGTGTGTGTGTGTGTGTACGTGCATGCGTGCCTGTGAGTACACCTATGCCCATACCTGCACATTTCTGACTTAAATGTGAGGAGCTAGGAGCCTTGGAGGGAAACAACCGGTGGGACTTCTGGAAGCCACCCCCATGCACCCAGCGCACACCCCACTGTGAGCATGCCCACCGCGGCGAGAGCCCCTCATGCGTGGCACTGTGGTTCAGAGAAGTGGTGTGCCCACTGGGAGCCAGCGGCTCGAGGGCAGGGCTTAAAAGCCAGGCGTTCCCTGCACGCACACACACACACACACACACACACACACCCTTCGCACACAAGGTCACAGGTCCCTGGTCTGAAAAGTCACTCAGAACTGTAACACACATGTCTAATGTCAACACGGAGCTGATGCTGAAATTGAACTTTTACTTGTCTCCAGGGCTCCTTTGTCTCATTACAGATAAGAGCTCCTGCTGTTTCTCACTTTCTCTTCTTAGACTTCACGATGAGCTTTCATAAATCTTCATTTGACCCCTAAAGGAAAGTCATTTCATGCCTGTTTCATTCAGAACGTGGAGAAGCTGTCCCGGGAAGGCGGTACCATAACCTCTTCCTGTCCTAAGTTGTTTATCAGCTCAGATTAGCAAAGGAAATGTTTCTGTCCAGCCTCAACCTGGAGGGCGGAAAAACCAGCGGGGCAGAGACGTGCACTGGACAAGGAGAAAATCCAGCTGTGTGGCTGCACTTCGATGCGGTGACGGTGGATACATCCCTGGACAAGGGTGAGAGGTTGCTGGTTCTCAGAGCAACACGGGCAAGTTCAGTGGCTCCTCTCCTCAGAAACAGTAAACCATTCGAGCCTCAGAGCGGCTGAAATTGAATCTTTGTGTTGTAAAGAAATATTAGCTGGGCAGAGGGCACTGTGAGTCATCCACTGAAATAAACGCTTCCAGGCGTAAGGATGGCTTCTCACTGCCTCTCCCTCCCTTTCTGCTCCTCTCTCTGTCCCTTTCTTTCTGTCCTTCCTAAACTCTCTCTCCTTCTCCCCACTGCCACTGGCTAGGAACTAAAGGCCGCGAAGGTATACCAGAAACTCACGTCCGTGCTGCCCCTACCTGGCCCTTTCATAGGCATGGCGGCTCCGCGGCCCAGACTACCCGTCGTGCGTGTGGCTGTGCCTTAACTTTCGGATCTTGAGGCCAGAGCAGCCATCCCTGCCAGGAGTTCCCTTCTGTGGCAAGTAAATCGCATGTCAGAAAACTACGATGAAAATCCCCCTCTGCCGCTTCTGTCCCCTTCTCTCCCGCGCACCGCCCGTTTCCATGAGTGTGTGACGGCCGCGCGGAGCCCGCCGTCTGGGAACAGAGCCGCACTCCCGGGCTGGACGCTGGGCCGGGCCAGCGCGGAGAGCGGGCCGTCGGCGGGGACGGCGCACCGTGTGCCGCGGAGCAGCGTCTCGCGCCCGGGGGCCGGCGGCCTCTCCAGCAGGCTCCCGAGGGTGAGCGCAGGCGGCGGTGGGGAGGCCCCCGCCCTCCCCCGTGGCCCTGGCCCCGAACCCAGCCCCCAGTCTCGGCCGTGTGGGCAGCTCGGGGCAGGACTTGGCCAGATCGGGCGTGCTCGGTCGCTCTCTGTTTCTTTTGTGACTTTCATGTTTTTCATGTTTAGTGGTTTAATGACACATCGTCTAATTCTCTTCTCTTCCTTTTCCCTTAGAGAGAAGCGTACTTACCACGTGCCAGTCCCTCACGCTACACCTACTGTGGCATGAGAGCTGATCTTGTGCCAGCAAGCTTCTGGCCTGGTAGAAGTTCTCTAGAACTTACATAACTACAGCATCTGTGCATACAGAGTTCTGTTATTTTTACTTCATACAAAGTAAAAGAAAATTTCATAACCACATAGAACAAAAATAGTTACTAAATGGTGTATCAGTATCTTCAAAGTAGTTACTCAGAGTACAAGACATAAGCCAAAAGGTTCTTACAAAACATGTCCAGATAGTAACACAAAACTTTCTCTTCATTGAATTAAGATAAGCTAGTAGTATAAATGAAGCGAGTTAGCATATATATTGAAAGAATTTTAAAACACTGAGCACTGCTTGTCACTGCAGAGGCCAAAGGTAGCAGTTACCGTAGCTTCAGGATCCATATCTTTATGTGGGTTTTCCTTTTCCCCATGTGCGCATTTTTGGCCGTGTGTGTGTGTGTGTGTGTGTGTGTGTCTTCTGTGTCTCATATAGAGAAACTATGTGATATTTGAGCATGTGCGTCTTTATTTCACTTAGCATGACACTAAGGAGCTCATATGACGTGATACTTATTTTCATCCAAACAGTCTGATTTTCACCTGGGGCCCTAGGAGATGTTCAGCAGAAAAAAAAAAATGTATATATATAACATACTGATAAAAGTCTGGAAAAGCAAATTATTCTATTACTTTTTTAGCCCTGCTGAAACGTCCTTAGACCAACATTCTAATTCCTGGGTTTAGAAGATAATTATTTGTTCTGTTTCCTATATCATCAAATCTCTGCTTTGCCGACAGTTTATTGGCCCTTTAACCTCAGTTACACCTTGACTATTTGCAAAATATACCTTGATCTTCTACCCCACCTTTGCCTCCTGGATTTTGAGTTCATTTTTGCATACAATGTAGTATTATACTGTATACACTTTATATTTTTAAAGGAGTAATGAATTACACATGGAGGAAATGTAAGGGACTGTGTGAACATTCTGTGTTAAACCCGTTCCTTTAAGCTCCAGGGTAAGTTGCTGAACGTCTGCTGGCAGAAACCCCTCGTGCGGAGAGCCGCAAAACGGGACCCGAGAGCGCCCCTGAGTTGTTGTGTCATCAGCACCCCGCAGCCCGCCGCACCCCGGTGTCTCTATGCTGTTTCCGAAATGCAGCTGCCATTGTATCTTTGCTGTGCTGAGGACTCTCCTAATGGCCTTTTTTTTTTTTTTTTTTTTTTGAGACAGGGCCTAACTTTGTAGTTCAGGCTGGCTCTGAGCTCACTATGGAGTCCAGACAAGCCTCAAACTCAGCAATCCTCCTGCCTCTGCCTCCCCAGTGCTGGGATGACAGGCCTGAGCCACCACGCCCGGCCTAATGGCCCTTTTGCGTGATATAAATTCCTCCCCTGAAGTAATGACCAGGCCTTGGGCCTCCTGCCTCGCTCCCTTCCCCAGAATTCCGCCCTGCAGAGATTGAAAGGCGTGGTTGGCCTTGCAGTTAGAGCGCTGACGTAGGAAGCCCCCAGGGCAGACCCGCAGGTGACCGCGCTGCAGAAGCCTGGCCGAGCGCTTTAACCGGGACCTGACTCAGTTCCCTGCAGTTGCTGGGCTCCCGAGCCAGGAGCTCTCCAAGGTGCTGGAGCGAACAGGACGCGCACGGCACTCCTTGCTCTGGAGTAAAAGGCAGATGCGAGGTTCAGACCCGCGGGCGCGATGGGGGTGGGCCTGGCACGGCGCGGGCGCAGCGTGCTTGCACGGGGAAAGGAGCACTTCGAGCTGCCTGGAGGGAGGGAGCACCCCGCAGGCTCTGGAGGCTGGGCACGTGGAGGAGGGACGCGGGTCCGACGCAGATGGACGGCGTGTGTGGGCTCGAGCGGGGCTGTCCCCTTGTGCTTTCAGCAGATGACCCTGGATTCTTAAATGGAAAGGCAGGTGCGGAGTGCCGTGCACAGGCGGGTGGGAAGAGAAACAAGGCAGCGGAGTCCGCTGAGCCTGTAGCCTCTGAGGAGCCGGGAGGGGAGCGCGGAAAGAACGGGCAGGATGGACGGGCTGGCTGGGTGGGTGGGGACGGGGCGTGGCAGAGGCAGCGGCCGCCCTCCCCAGCCAGCGCGGTGGTCAGGTGGAGCCTGTGTCTCCCCAGAAGGAGGTGGTGACCCCATCTGCACACACCTCCTTGTAAGCCCTTTTTAAAACATAGCGGGGAAGAGAACGGAACGTTCTGGCAGTTCAGGATGGGGTAATCGGCATGATGCTCCCAGGTTTGATAGTATTTGGTCAGAGTGCCCGTCGGTTGATTTGGTCATTTACAGAGATGCAAAAATGTATCCAGATGTTAGAAGATGTCATCAGTGAAAATGTCAGCGGCCTGGCCCTCCGCTGAAAACTGCCCCAAATTAAGAACATGCTTTAGAAGGAAATGTACTATAAGAAGAGCTCAGGTTTTCTAAAATAAGAGATAAACCCCAGATGTGGCACGGATGGATTCAGAAGACCATGTTCTGTGCGAGTCAGACCGTTCTGTCCCTGTCTTTCACTACAGTATTTTCTGTTTTATTGAATATTTAGCTAGAACTCTGAATTGATGGACATGGCAACAATAACAATAACAGATAACCAATATTTATCAAATATCCTATGTGCCATATATTATCAGATATTTATATATATTGACTCATTTATTTTTATATCAATCCTACAAAACAGGAATTTTTATTATAACCATTTTACATATAAAGACACTAAAGTTAGCATAACCTAATAATTTGTTCTAGAACTCAAAGGTAGTAAGTGCAGGGTTTGGGTACAAATTCAGGTTCATAGGACTCCGCTCTCTGCCCCCCCTGGCCTGTATGGGAAACAGAACTCAGCACCTTACACTTGTGAGGCAGACACGGCACCACTGAGCTCAGGCCCGGTCAGGACTCCACGCTCTTAACTATGGAATGATGCCACTTTTCTGACTGCTAGAGTCTCCTCTGGGATTTCCTTTTGTGAACTAAAACTTGGAGATTTTTATATTATCTCTTTATGGTACACATTCTTTTACTGAGTTTTACCCAGCCATGGACACATACACAAAGGATGGTGACATTCATGGACTTCCTTTGGTGTGACATGTTCGATGATTATTTTTGTTATTCCTCACCTTTCACCTGCTGCTTCTAAAGTGTAAGCTTGTGGAAGGAATGTCAGAACGCGGCTCTGGTCCTCAGTGGTCATTTCTTTGGACGTAGCTGGTCTGCACAGCCCACCACTCCCTGGGCTTCGCCCCTCTCGTAGGGCCCGAGCGCCCATCCCTGTGAGGACTCCGAGCATTCCACAGTTGCACAAAGACTTACAACAGCAGCATAAAAATAGGGGGCGTGTGAGAATCAGCCCGTCTTACAGATGAGCAGGCTACAGTTTGAAGGGCTAAATCTCAAAGTGGCTCAGCTCGTAAGAGGTGAATGCTACACTGGAATCCATGTGTGGACTCCGCCATATGCTGAGCAGCAAGTCTCACGTTAGGGCCAAGAGATAAGCTCAGCTCGCACCGGGTCCATCCTGTTCGTGCAGCTCAGAAAGCTGTCCGTGCAAGCTTCCTTGTGAGTTCAGAGGAAATCAGGAATACGTACCAGACACCGGGCGAGTAGTGTATGTCAGCTGTGAGCGAAGGACCAAGAATCCTCGCGAGCCTCACAGCTGCTGCTGCCCCGCGTGTGGACACGCGGGAGCCGGCCTCGGCCATCGGGCAGCCGGCCACGTCTCTCGGCGGGAAGCACGGACCCCCGGTCAGGCGGAGACCCGTGGGCTCCAGGCGGGGCGTCTCCCTGCCACGCTGTCCCGCAGGACAGGACTTGTTCTGCAGCCCCCACTTCGGAGGAGGGGGAGCAGATTCCAACAAAGTACGGGGTTAAAGTGCTTTCAAGACTGTTGTTTACACAGTTAGCGGGTGTTTGGAGTCGGATGTGGAGGCGGCCGCTGGCTCCGGCCTCTAGGGAAGCTAGCCAGGGAAGCTTGCAAGTCCGAGCCCAGCCTGGGCTAATTAGCAAGACTGCCTCCAAACAAAACATAAAAGGCTGACGTGGGGGGCAGTGCTCCCTGGGTTCAGTCCCCAGAAGCACAGAAGGGAAAAAGGAGGGAAGGGATGTTTGTGAAAGGTAGGAAATCTTTCTAACCATACTGTTTTAGCTTGATTGTCTTGCTTAAATTGCTCATTGTTTGGGCCCTCCTCTCTGGTCACCTCCGAAGGAAAAGGACAGCACATCCTGGTCCTGTTTTTCCTGCCTGGTCACTCAGAGCGAATATAATACGGCGGAGTATGCCCTGAGTCAGCTCCTCAGAGGACGGAAATCAGAGCCACTGGCATTGCTAAGCAACGCCACAGCGGCGCTGGCTGTGAGTTAGGTGACGAATTTACAAGCAGCCGGAGTGCTGAGACTCACTCGGACATTTTATTATGAGCCATCTGGACGATCCACAGTAATGACCGCGTGTCAGTGGTCAAGGATGCTAATTCCTGTGATTATTGGCACCTCCTGTCAGCCTAACCTACCTTCCAGGACCTTCCACTGTACACACCTTCCATAATGCAGGTATTTTCCTGCAAGACAGTCGTGTATAGTTATACCTGATAAACGACTTTCATTCCTTCCAAAACAGCTGAAACTAAAGGCTGAGAAACATACTCAGCTTGTGTCACGGTGGGGTGGGCGGGGCGGGAACGCCCATCTTGAAGGGACCCGGCTGTGAGCTCTTCGCAGCTCAGGCCGCTTGACAGGCTCCTACACGGAGGTCCCAGAGGAGCTGAGGGGCAGGGCCAGTCAGCTGGAGGTCAGAAGGAAGCGGACGCTCGCGCTCCATGGTGAGGGGTGCAGGTTCGGGGGGCCGGGCCCGGGACATCCTGAGGACAGGCGCCTGGCGACAGCCTCGCGCGATTCCAGCAGCCTGACTAGCTTCGTTCACTCACTCAAACAGTATGTGTAAGAAAAATGAACAAAGCCCCACAATTTTAAACCAAGGGCTGTAAGTTGATGAGCCAAGTGTGGCCCGCTGTTGTTGCTTTTGAATTTTGCATTTTCAATTTGAATTTTTAGCATCTGAAAATCAGGAGATCTCATAGAAAAACCCAGACATCGTTTCCCTTGGTCTGAAGACCCCTCAGCCCTGCCGCTTCCTGCGTGGCCCCGTGGAGGGCACTCCGAGCTGGGGGGCTGCTGCCCCGGTCAGCCTCGTGTGCTCTGGTGTTCATGATCCTCGCTACTTCCTGTTGTTTTCCCCGAGCCGTTTACACGCCTAGAATCTGGCCCCTGCAGCGCACTGGTGCATTATCCGGAGCCCTCTGGGCCCAATGCTGGGCCCGGCACGGGGCCGCTCACTGTCTCCGTTTGCCCACAGAGGGCGGCTTGGGTGGAGGCTGGGCCGCAGAATGCTCTCGGTATGAAGGAAAGACAAAAATAGTAGCAGTGCCGGGCGTGGTGGCTCACACCTGTCATCCCAGCACTTGGGAGGCAGAGACAGGAGGATTGCTGAGTTCGAGGCTTGCCTGGATTACATAGTGAGCTCAGAGCCAGCCTGAACTACAAAGCGAGACCCTGTCTCAAAAAAAAAAAAAAAAAAAAATAGTATCAGTAAGAAGCCATTATGTCTGAGTTTGCGGGAGAGTTGAGAGGGGAAGTGAGGATTCGTGAACTGGATCCTGAAGACGTGAGATGGGGAGAGAGGGAGAAAGATCATAAATTCTTCTTGAAACGCGGTAGCTAACACAAGATTACTATCTCTGTCCATTTTGTGCCGCTGTAGCAGAATGCCTCACGCCTCATAATGTAAGAAGAGCAGAAATTTGTCTCCCACAGACCTGGAAGCTAAGAAATCCAAAATGAAGGCGGCACGTTCTTGGTAGGGCCCGTCTCGGCTTCCACAGCGCTGTGAGCGCGTGTCTGTGGAGGCGGGGATGCCGTTTTCTCACACAAAAGCCAGAGAGAGACGCCCTGCTCCTGAAACCCCTCCCGAGGGGCCGTGTCTCACCGCTTCCCAACCCCGTCATTTTGCAAGTTAACCTTCCAGCTCATACGCTTGAGGGCGCCATACCAGTGACCCTCAAGTTTGGGTCTTCATTTTCATTTGCAAAGTTCTTACCTGCTTCCAACAACCTGACTGAGAGCTCTTTCATCTCAGAACAGGAAGAATACCATCAGCGTCGATTTAGAAGACTCTGGTCTGAAGAGAGCCGCACAGGGCCAGTCCTCTCTGCTGGCACCTCGTGTGTGCCAGGCAGCTGTAGCATGTGCTGGGTGCAGCTGTCCCGGCAGCGGGCACAGGCCCAGAGCCTCTGTGCTGCGTCAGCACTGTGAACGCTTTTCTGAGTGCGATTTAGGACTTCAGGATTAAATACCCCTCCCTTCTGACTTGAGTAAGGAGTGAGGATTCCTGCTTGTTTCCTGCTTTAACCTCCATCTCTTAAGATGTTTTTTTTCCTTAGTTATAAAAAAGTGACTGATACTGGCAGGAACGTTTGACATAAAAGAATAAAGGAAGGAAATACCATTAATTCTAGTAGTCTAAGAATCAGATGAACAGCTGAAAGTCGAGGTGTGCTAGAAGATCTTTAAACTTAGAATTTGTAAATACAAAATATTGGGAAGAAAATTTTTCATACAAGGAGACAGGGGAAAAAAGATATTGGTGCTATTCTAACTCAAATACCCTGCCAAAATACCTTAAAAATCATAAGATCTAGGGGCTGGGGATTTAGCTTAAGTGGTACCACACCTACCTTGGAAGCACAAGAGCCTGAGTTCAATCCCCAGTACCGTAAAAAAAATTAATAATAATAATAAGACCTACAAATAAAGTGCAATGTTTGACAGAGTAAAGCAGGCAATTACAAATATTCACCTTTGATACTACACAACTACACACTTCAAAACAGTTTTAGTCAGTAATAAAAATAAGTTCACAGATTTATAAAATAAGCAAAAAACCCCTTTATGCTCAGAAGAAGATGTTAATATTACAAAACATGGTTCTGAAAGCTAGACAAGGCAGCCTGTAGCAAGCCCCGCGGGGCTGCCAGGAGGTGTGCCAGGGCTCAGTGACCTGGCACATCCCAGGACAGACCGAAGCCCCCCGTGGGCAGCCGTTGGTGCTGTCAGTGGGACTTCACTGCCTCACGCTGAGCCGACTCAGGGACTCCCAGCAGCCCTCGGGCAGACGGGAGAGAGACCAGTTACTAGACACGTTTGTACCCTCCACGGCCAAGTGCTGTGTACGTGTGTGGTATTCCTGTTCATAGGTACGGATGCACTTTCCTCCTTTTACACAAAGGTTTGAGGCTCGGACAGGGGCACCCAGCTCGCCAGTGGTGGAGCCTCGCTGAGTCAGCTGCCTCGCCTGTCTTGCTCGGAAGCGTTCTTAGCCTTCTCCTAACATCGTGCGGCCACAGTCGGAAAGCCTCAGGCACCGGTGCCAGGCCTCTGGCATCAGCATGTCTGGAGAAGCGCGGCACGTGCACGCGTCCGGCCTGTCGCTGGCATCTGGGGGCTGTGCGTCCGACTGCGTGGCCCAAGCGGGAGGCGGCGAGTGATGTGAGCGGGGCGGATGGCCTCGGGGAGGGCCCCCAGCAGCGCCGAGGGGGGCCCGGGGCCTCTGGACACGCGCGGCTCCCTGTTCGGACTCCCTCGGATCGCAGAGTTGGCACACAGGACTAATGAGGGGATTTTGTAGCGTACTGGCCAGAATGTCACCAAGTAGCTTTCGCTGCTGAATAACAGTCTCTACTTAAAGCCTCTTTAAATCACATTGAATTTGTTTTTCACAATCTCGAATAAGAACATCAAGTTCTTGGAATAGCTCCCTCCTGGCCCGTTGTCTGGTCCATGTTACAGTCCGGTACGGCACCTGCGGTCATGACATTCTCCCTACTGGGTGCTCTTCTCTGGCTGCTGAGTTCCCTGCTGGTTGCCATCTTGTGTGCCCTTCCCTGACACCCTGTGAGGCAGGTGCGGGCACCACGTCCCTTTACGCCGAGGGCTCTGAGGTTCAGAGTCACACATCCACGGGCGGCGGCTCCTGGGTCCGCACACCCCGCTGACACCACACCTGTGCCTCACGCCGTACACTACTGCAAGTGCTGCTCAAAGACCCGGTGTCTGTACACCGCTCCTGGAGAAGCATCAGACAGATTTACCAAGAGACTGCTGTACTGTCTGTGTTGAGAAAACCTTAGTTTTGTCTTCACACACAGGTCAAACCAATACCAAAGAAATACAGGTCTTGGAAAAAATTTTTAAAAGAAGCAATCACTTTTCTTAACAATTAACATTTAAGTAATAAACTGTGGCACTCATGGACTTCTCTATTTTTCAGTCTAATAAGGTGAACTCGGCATGGATATTTCTATTGATTTTACTTTTTCTGCATCAGACTTTTGAGGCCTCGAATGTGAGAAGTCACTTTTCCCTGCCCCCGCTTCTGGGATTTGCAGGAAAAGTGTTATGAATGCCAAAGCCCTCAGAAGAGCAGCTGAGGAAAGCAGTGTTGGCAGGGAAAGGCTGTGTCCACGCACTTCTCAACGAAGCCAGAGGTTAGAAACCTGAAGTCCTAGTTCCTATTTGCAGATTAAGGCTGGAGACAAGACCCTCACTTTGGTTTTGTTAACTATGAAGTATGGAAAAGAACTAAAAGGTACCTTAGGAAGACTGTTGGCCAGACTAGCAGGAAATGGGCCAGGAAGCAGTGAAGGGTTCAGTGTCCCTAGAAATCTAAGAGTGAGCACCTACACCCCGCCTCTCACACAGCCGGAAAGCATACAGCGGTCATGCCAAGCAGACCTTGGGCTCACCTCCACCAACCCCTGGATTCTGGAACTTTTAGTCAGAGAAACATGGCAAACTGGGCGTGGTGGCTCATGCCTGTCATCCCAGCACTTGGGAGGCAGAGGCAAGAGGATTGCTGTGAGTTCAGGGCCAGCCTGAACAACAAAGTGAGACCCTGTCTCAAAAAACTAAAAAGAAAAATAATAGTGTTGCAAACCAGAGCCCAGGACAGTGTCACACATAACACACACATCGCTTCTCCAGTCCTGGCTGCCTCTTGCTCAGTTGCTGCACTGAACACGGCTAAATAGGGCTGAGCAATGATTCCTGGACGTCTGAGCTGCCTCCTCGTACTAAAGAGACACAGCATAGCTTCGGCCCCGTTCAAACCTATTTGGAATAAGTTGGGTGTCCGGATTGTTTGCAGGGAGTGTGCTGATTAGAAACTGTCCTGCACACGTGAGTTCCACTCACGCCTCCAGCCTTCTTGGCCAGGCCGGGCTGGGCACAGCTGTGAGCAGGCCCTGGTCAGGAGCACTTTCTAGGGGGTCGCTCTGGGCTGCGGGGCGGCAGCCAGGGTGTGAGGAGCTCCGGCACGCGTGTGCACGTGCGTGCCTGTCCTGAGCTCTCCAAGGCTCTGACGGGCAGAGGGCTTCCTGGTCAGCAGCCGTGTCCTGCTTCCTCACAATCCAGATGGCGAGTCTGCCGTCTTCCCCGCACTCCTGGTTGAAGATGGCATTCCATCAGGGTGGTTTCCTCTCTGCCCTTTCTCTTTCTGGTACCGGGGATCGAGCTCAGGACCTTGCGCTTGCCAGGCAGGACTGCGCCGCTGAGCAGCGTCCCCGGCCCACTGCTCTTTGCTTGTGAGCTGTCCCACACGGCGGCCCTGGCTGGGCAGCGCCTCCTCCCTGCGTTTCATCACCGCTGTCCTTGGGTCACTCGGCATTATGCAGCTTTACTCTTATTCCACCACTGTCCGCCTCGGCCTGGGGTATATCGTGCCCACTTTTTGTCCTTCCTTCCCATTCACCACCGAAGGGAGCAGCTAACGCAGACAGTGCCACAGTGGCCAGAAGATGTGCGTTTGTGGAGCGTGAACAGATCCAATTCTGACTGTGTTGACCTAAGCTGACAATATAACGATACGACTGATTGATTGATTGATTGATTGATACCTGATTCTGTCGTGATGAGGAATTGGAAGCGATATCGCCTTCCACAGACAGGTGTTTGGCTGTCTCTGACCCACGTGTGTGCATACAGAAAGCTTCGCATCAGAAAGACGCACCCATAGAAGCGCAGTGGGCAGCTTCCTGGCACAGACTGTGGCCGACAGGCAGCTCTGCAGGAATGAGACCACTGCAGTCTGTGCCAGAGCAGAGAACAGCGAAGCAGCTGCTTGTTCCCGGCTTTGCCAGGGGGGAGGAAGAAAGGCCCCCAACAAATTAGGGCTGATATAATCAATCAAGGTTACACACACGCACACACACATGCACACACACGTGTGATGCCACTGTAAACATGTGTTTAGTATTTATGAAGATATTTAGATCACTTAAGAATTCCAAACTTGTTAGTTGTTGTGTTTTGGTTTTTGGTTCTTTTGTGGTACCAGGGATTGAACTCAGGACCTTGTGCTTGCCAGGTAGGTGCGGTGCCAAGAATCCCAAATTTGTGCAGTGTTATATTTATGACAGATCACTGTCCTAGAATCCCAAATTTGTGCAGTGTTATATTTATGACAGATCACTGTTCTTAAAACACCAGAAATAAATGTTCCACTGAAGGCAATCCCCAACTCATGAAAATTTTTTCTTATTTACCACAAAATCCCTTTTTTCATTGAAGCACCTGCGTCTTTTGTAATGTGTCTAACAAAATAGAGAATAGGCAGACTTTTGCAGGAACATAACAACAAGATGACTTTTCTTCCCGAGGCAAAATTTGGATACTAAAAAAGCTTTAGGTAAACTTCTAAGCACGCGGGGCAGGGAATATACAGAGTGTGCACGATCTAGTGAGCACACCACACATTGTTGGTTTGAGCTGCTTCTTCGTCCTGTATACAAACCGCCAATTATTAGTTGGTTCACGTGTGGATTCCCAGCACCTGCCCGAGCTCACGGGCCCCGGCCACACTCTGCAGAACCACAGGACCACCTCTTGAGTCTGCTTCATTCCCCCTAGTTTACTGGGGAAAGTGTTACCGTGCCCAAGAAAAACATTTTTAGCCTGCTCACAGTGTCACTCAAAACAATCTGGAATTTTCAGATGAACAAAAGTTTCAGATGAGCAAAACATTTCCATTTTAAAGCTGCAAAAAAAGGAGAAGGGACAGGCCGCCCCTCCCCCACCCCACTGCCTCCAGCCAGGAGTGTGCCAGTGGAGACGCTGCCCTGCGGGGAGGGCTCTGGCACCGCCCAGCCTGCGGGCACAGCACAGCAGGGAGCCCGTGGTCCCAGCAGCCTGCGAGACCCGAGCTCAGCCAGGAACAGGCCTGGCCCGCCCCCCAGCCGCCGGCACCATGACCCTCAGGGTCTGCCGAGAGAGGAGGTGCCAGGCGAGGGATGTGGCAGCCCTGGCTTTTCCTTTCCGATTTCCTCAGGTAGCCCCCTTACTCTCCAGGAAGCTGTTTCTGCAGGGAAAAGCAGTGCTGGGAGCTTCCACAGCTGCTCGTCCCTGGCGAGAGCCCCCGAGGCCACAGCCCGGGCCTGGTCCCTGCCCGCTCAGCCCTCTGCTCCCTGAGAACCTTGGGCGAGGCGCGGCTGGGGTGGTACCTTCGCCAGGCGTCTGCTTCCCTGGGTGTCCAAACAACTATGTCCGTTTCTGTAACGCAGGGCACGCCCCGCCTCAGCAGAATACTGTGTTTTAAGTGATTTCTAAAAGTGAGCCGTGAAAGCTGTCTGCCACATGGCCCGTGTCTCCACATCTCCATACAGTTAACGATTGCAGAATGTGACAGTGTAACTCTGAATTGGATTAATTAAGAATGTGTAAAACAAAGTTCTTGCATTATAGCTCGTTCCTTATCTTTGTGTCTTTTACTGTGATGTTGTAGAACTTGGATCATATGGAAAACTAAAATATTATGACACAATGACTGAAGAAGGTAAGAATGATTTCAGAATTGTATGCATTGGCTTCTTCTTTTCTTTTTCCCTTTATGATGTCTGTTGCTTGCCATTTTTAAATTTCTTTTCCTCTTTGCATGACTTCAGTGACATTGTGTGATTTCTTATTCGTTCTCTGTTTTTGTCTGGTTTTGTCATTGTGATTATTTGGAATTGGAGATGTGCAACACCATGGGTAATCATATTATTCCATCCAAACAATCCAAACCATCCCAACTGTATAACACACTCAGAGAAATGGTGTCAATAATGTAAATGCAGTAAACACCCACTGCATCAGCATTATTTCCCCACCGTCTCACGGGGCACAGAAACACATCCACCCAACACCCTCCCAGGGAGGCGGAGTGACCTGAGCCACTTCATTCACCCAGAAGCAGCTGAGGCCTGGCTGTGGTGCAGGGGGCCGGGAGCTCTTGACCTCTGGCCCTACAGTTGCTGACTCAGAAGGGAACGTTAGACGCCACCGTTTGAGCCAGCAGAGCCACCTGTGTCAGGGACCTTGTTCTGTGAGTTGGGGTGTCGTGTGAACCACTTCCCTTGAGGAGAGATTGAGCATCAAATGTCTTTATAAGTGAATTGAGGCAAGACACTGTCCCAGAGGACAGCTCCTTCCCAGGCAGAACACTTCTGTGAATTCAGTCCCTCCCGCGGCAGCAGTCTGAGAAGGACAGTCCTTGCACGGAGAGCTCTCCTGTCGTCTTACCCTCACTGTGCCCCGCCCGTACCTCCACCTCTTGAATAATACGTAGTCTCTGTAACTTATGAAAACACTTAGGGACTTTACGTGGCTTTCAGAGAAGTGACTCTAGCAGGTGAATCAGCTCATTTTATCCTTCAGCCTGCGACAGAAATCCCCAGATGTGTGGCGTAGCTTGCGTTCAGCTTCCAGTACCTCTCGGTGGCCGTAGCTTACCAACGACCTCCTAGTCCCTTTGCATGCCGGAGGTGGGCCCTCTGTCCAGCCCTGGGTACGAAGGAGCCCCCAGAGCCCTGCCCCACTCTGGCTTCCACCCGACGTCTGCACCCTCCTCTCTGACCACCCCTGAGCGTTCAGGTAGCTGTGATTTTTTAAAGTGCCAGGCCACAGAGAGGATCTCACACTGGCCCTTAGCAACAGTAACAGGGCACTGAGATCCTCGGCGGCGAGAGGCCAAGGGCAGATACTGCGGGCGCAGCCACCGTGCCCACCTCTGGGGAGACGGAGCGTTCTCGGAAGGAGCTCGCGGCCCGGGGACTGTCCGTCCTGGCTCGTCCTGGAGTTTGCCACCTTCTACCCGGCCTGTCGCGAATCCTCGCTGTCCCCGCACGGCCTCGCCACGGCCCTGCACGCCCAGCCCCGCACATTCTGTCTCCTGTCGTCTCAGTGGCTTTTGCCCCTTCGCTCGGCTCCTCCCTCCCTTCCCCAGCGGAGCAGGCGTAGCTGTCCGCCCACGTCGCCTCGTCCTTGTCCTCCGACCTTCGGCAGTTCGAGACCGCAGGAGACGCACAGGTGGCACAGTCTCCTAACACCGCGGAGTGACGGCTTTTGAAGCAGGAAAACAAAGTCAAAATCATGTCTGGAACAAGAACCAAAATGGCCCTTGGCAAAGCTGTCAGGTCATACGGAAGGCCCTCGGGGTCCCTTTAATCCCCCTGTGCTCCTGGCATCCTGCCCGCTGGTGAGTGTCCCACCCCGTCATTCCCGCTGAGCATTCGTCCCCCTTACGGCGACGGCAAATGATGGCGAAGACCTCAGATGGCAGCGCGCTCTGTGCAACGCTAGTTTCATACGGAGTGAGAAGTGAAAAGGTTGGGTTAGGGTGGGTCAGATCCTCTGCCACCTGCCCTCCTGGCCTTCCGTGTGCCCTTCTGCCCTGACCGTGTGGTGCCCTGTGGACAGTGGCCGTGCGGGCCCCCAGGCTTCTGCGCCCAGACAGCTCATCTTGCACGGAGCCCCTGTGCCACATTCGCAGGAGTGGAAGCCAAGGGTGGCCCTTCCCTCGGACAGGGGCTCCTGAAGGATCGGCAAGCCGTGCGGCACGCGAGAACCCTCTCGGTCCCAGGGAAGGGCATTTTGGGGCAGAACTCAGCCACCTCCGGTCACACCCTTCCACAGCTGCCCCCCAACACGCCGGGCCGGGGGTTCCACCATAAAGACAAGGCCCGTTCAGTGGCCTCTGATCCAGCATTGTCCGGGCATAGCGTCCTCAGATTCCCAAGGTCCCTCCTCTTGCTGCAGAATAATTGTGATCACTTTCTGTTCTTCCATGCTGTGCAGTTTAAGGAAGTCTGATAAAGACAAGATGTTTAAGGAAGTCACTGTGAGCCACTTACCCTGTGGGATATCTCCCCTCCAAACCTGCATTTTCACAACCTTAGAGTTGTGACTAGCTCCCAAGCAAGACTTCATTATAATTGCTTAGATGAGTAGTCATCAAAAAGAGAGCAGGATACAAGTTATATATAACGTCTTCCAGGAATTCTTGTAGGAGGTCAGATAGTTACAGTGAAGCCTCTGTTCCCCTCCCTGAGTGAAGCAAGCAGAACTCCAGAGCCAAAGAAGAGCTGAGGGATGATTTCTAGATAACGAATATTTTCCTGAACACGTTCAGGCCATAATTTAAACACTCTCTGTGTGCAAGTTATTCTGCTAGGGGCTTTGAGGCGATAAGACGAACAGGCAGCTGGTTTGCTTCCATGGGACGTAGCGAGCAGGGGGAACAGCGCAGGGCGGTCCCGGAGACACCAGGCGGCGGCGCGCTCGGAAGACGGCCCGCAGCGGGGAAGGGAGAGCCGGGAAGGAGACTGCCGAGAGGACGGGCCCTGGCCGAGGCCCTGGGGGATCAGGGACGGTGGGAAGCGGGGTGAGGTGGAAGGCGAGGGCTGGCCGAGCAGGCTGAGCAGGGAGCGGAGCTCAAGGTCGGCGCTGGGACCCGAGCGCCCGCGGGGGATGCCCACGCCGCCTTAGTCCTGTCGTGCACGATGGCGAGCTGCGGCCAGCCCCCGCGCCAGCGAGGCCGTTTAGTGACAAGTCAGCGCTTGCTCTGCGCGGCCGCTCTGCCAGACCTGAGGGACCGTGAGCTTCCTTCTCCCAGGGCCGCGCCGGTTTCTGTAAGAAGACGTTCCCGGAGACTCCAGCGGCCCGGCTTGGTCCGGGGCCTCAGGCCCCGCACGCAAGGCCGCCCCTTGGCTTCTCTCGGGGCGACGCTGCGTGTTACTGGCAGAACACGGCCCAGTCTGAGGCCTGCGGCCCGCGGCTCGGTTCTCAGCCGCACTGCTCAGGTTTCGCGTCGTCCTCACCCTGAGAAGTTCCCTGGACTTTGCTTCCTGTCTGACGTTAGAGAGAGGAATGTGGGATTTCAAAATAAAACACGTCTGTGTGCTGGAAGAGATGAGTTTAAAGGAGAACGGGCATCCCACCGACGCGCGTCGCTCCTTGGAGATGAACCCTTCAGAGAGACGGACAGACGGACGCCCTGACTGGGAGCTCTCGGACAACTGACGGCGTCCGCGTCTCACGCTGTCTTACCCTAAAACGGTTGCCACGGAGCAGAAGCCACTTCCAGAGAAAAATAATCTCACCAGCATTTAAAACACAACTGACATCCATTCGTACAAGAAAAACAAGGTAGAAAAGTTATGATATCAAGAATAAGTTTTGTAATGACCTTTTCTGTAATGAAATTAAGCCTACCGTTTCATGGTAACCAGCAACCCCTTTTCCAAACCAAGAAAATGATAATGTCTCCCATGAATTGTGGGCTCTGAATTGAGCATTTGGCTGATTTTTCTTAAAATCATAATTATTCAAGCAAACAAAAGAACCCGGAGGTCACATGGTCTATTCAGCTATCTGGCACTTAGTGGCATTGAAATATCCAGTTCTTCCTCACGAAGGAGCTGGATTGGAGGATCAACCATCCGTACTTTCCACTGCCCAGACATGTCCTCTAAAACTGCAGCTCTAAAACAAGGCCTTGAAGGTATCTGCTGCATTCTCGGTGCATTTTAATCCTGCTTGAATGGGGAAAGCCATGTTATAGACAGTGATGCGTCAGGTAGGACTGGTTCCACTATATATAAAACAGAAAATCCAGGTTAACTGAGGCTTAAGCCATGAAAATGTCTTTTCCTCTCAGTGTAAGAAGTCCAGAGCCAGGCAGGACATGAAAGATCTGGCAGCTGCATGGTATTCCAGGGTTTAGGCCCCTCCTACCCATCCTGTGCTTCCCAGCCATGGTGTGATTGTCAGTTTCAAGGGCTTCTGACTGGCTCAAGAAGGCTGCTGGAGCTCCAGCCCTCACTTCTGTACTCTAGGACGGGACAAAGTGGCTTTCGGAGGTGTTTTGTCTCTTTTTCAAAGAGACGTCCCTGAAGACCCTCTTGGTGGACTCTGCCCTCTCGTCAGTCACTGATGACGTCGTGGTTTGAGGCAGGTCAGCAGAACTGCACCATGGGTAAACTGAGGCTTGCTTCCCTGATAACGCTGGATTGTGTCGTTGAGGCACGGAAGGAGAATTGAACCTGCCGGGGGAACGTTCAGTCTTCTCCGCGATGGGGATCCCTCTCCTGTGGCCGCACTCTGAGGGGGACAAGCTGCGGGAGACTGCGCGGCGAGTGTGCGATGCCCGAAGATGCGCAGGTAGAAACGCTGGCCGGCGGCAGGTGCGGGAGACTGGAGCGCAGGGCGAGGCAGAGCCGTCACAGCGCCTCGTTCTCCGGAGCTGGGGGCGGCCGGCACGGAGGTGAGGCCTCGTCCCCGGTGACTGCGTGCGAGGCCTGACCTGAGAGCAGCGGCCGCGCCGGGAAGCGGTGGGCTGCGGAGAGACAGGATCCGGCGAGGGCTGCCCCCTGGAAACGGGGAAGGGGGAGGACGTTCAGGGGGAGGTCGGTGTGGGGCCCACTGCTCCAGGCCGCGGGGAAGCGTCCGGGCGCCGAGGCCAGGCCGCGGCAGTGGAGCGGGGGACCCTGCCGGCCGCGTGCTGCTGCGTGTCACGGGGAGCACCCTAACTGCGTGCTGAGCGTCCCTGTCAGGAACCAGGCCTGAGTGGTTTGCAGAGAAAAGCAGGGCCTGTTCCATGAAGAAGCAGGGCTCCGGGGCCTCGCATACGTGCACACGGAGGCGGCACCACGGCCGGGGACAGACGGCCTTCCTCAGTCAGCGAGCACCGGCCCTGCCCAGGACAGAGAAGCCTTCCTGCCAGCCAGGGCCGCAGGCGACGGCGAGGCGCAGAAAGCTGGGGGCTCCCTCTGGAGAGGCAGGGAAGCGGCGTGGAGGAGCCTCAGAGGACGGGACCCGCGGCCCTTCCGGTCCTGGTCCAGAACCCTCTCCCACGCGCAATAAAAACCAGGTGCGCTAGCAAACCCAGTGTGCAGGCGACTTAGCCCTTCTGCACGCTTAATCTGGCAACTGTTTAAACTATCGTTGGATTTGTGGTAGGCAGTTCCTAGCCCAGGGCCATAAAAGTAAAAGATTATGCATTGTATTCATAGCCATGGTCTTCGTGATTGTGTTAAATATACCAAATAGCACATTAGCTAGTTCGTATAGAATAGGCCTTTAAAGGAGTGATTAAATATTCCCTTTTAATTACAAATCCAAACTTTTACCACAGTAGAAGTTTTATTTGTTTTTGTTTGTTTGTTTGTTTGTTTGTGGGTACCAGGGATCAAACTCTGGACCTTGTGCTTGTGAGGCAGGTGCTGGAACCATTGAGCTAAAACCCCAGCCCCACAGTAGAAGCTTTAAATCACAAATTAAGTTTAGCTATTCTTTTTTATTATAAAATTGTTGTGGGAACATAGAGGTTGAAAGAAACACACATAAGGAAAGACAATAAAAGTGACTCTTCCCTTTCCTCATAGGTAACCACTTTGTCAGGGTCTGTTTTGTTTTGTTTTGTTTTTGTTTTGTTTTGTTTTGAGACAGGGCCTCACTTTGTAGATCAAACTGCCCCTGAGCTCACTATATAGCCCAGGCAAACCTCAGCAATCCTCCTGCCTCTGCCTCCCGAGTGCTGGGGCAATAGGCGTGAGCCACCACACCTGGCATTATGATTGCTGGTGGGCATGAGTCACCATGCCCAGTATTGTTGTGTGTGGTTACCACGGATCAAACCAGGGACCTTGTGTTTGCCAGGCAGGCGCTGGAACCACTGAGCTAAATTTCCAGCCCCATTTCATCAGTTTTTAACATACTTGTTTTGTGTGATACACTGTTCTCACATGAATTGGATCTTTCCATAAGAACACAGTTGGAAAATCCTTGTTCTTCTTAACAGCTGCAAAATATCCCATCACATAGGTGCTGCACAGGGTTCATAGACATTGATGGACAGTTAGGATATTTCTCTTTTTCAGAATTTATCTCATTATTATAACAGTGCTACCTAAGCTTTCACCTGGCCCATACAGCAAGTTACTGGGTAGAAAAAAAAAATATATATATATATATATAAAATACACAGAAATAGAAATGCTATATCAAAGAGTATAAATATCCTGTTTTGAAAGGCGGTGCCAACTGCCCCCCAGTGACTGTCCCTATCAGGGCGTGAGAGGGCCTCAGGCAGCAGCCCTGGGCAGGTTCTGCGAAGGAGGTGTGTGCAGCCCCCACCACAGAGCAGACAGACCTTCAAAATTAACTACCTCCTAACTGACACATTTTAGAAACCTGAATTTTTACCAGAGTTAAAATCAGGGTACAGTTATAACTGGAGCATTTCCCTTTCATAAGTTAAGTGACGAGCTATTCCTTCTACCACACACGTGCCCTCTTCAGGACAGACTGTGCTCTCACAAAAAAGTCTGAAGAGCGCACTGCAAGTTCACTTCCTCCTGCCTCTGGTCACCACCGTGGGGAGCACTCTCGTGCAGACACCATTTCCAGGGCCGTGTTGTGATTCATCCATTCCAAGTTCATGGTTTGACTCATTCAACTTCCCATGACAAGTGTTTTTCTGGGCACTTGCTAGATGCTCTCGGCAGGGCTGGGCCTTATCCAAACACCAAACATATTGGCCCCAGTGATTAGCCACGTGACCTCAGAGATGTATTCTTGCAAGCATCTCCTTGGGGCTGGATCTGAGGAAGGCAGCGGCCTTGTCGGCGTGCCTGACCCGAAGAGCCAGCTAGTATCTGGCACTGGGTCGATCGGAAAGACCAAGCCAGCTGCACAAGTAAAGCCATAGTCTTCCTGAAAACCAGGGCCAAGGGATTCTTCTCATGAGAATACATCTTCAAATTTCATTGCATCTTATTTTCATGATCTAAACTGTCAGCAGTAAAAGCAGAAAGATTGGACTTGGCAAGTACAGGCAGATTTTGCCACATTGCATATGTGGAAGGTGCTAAATGGCAGCAGAAGGCGAATGCTGGATGCTTCTTTATGTCTGTTTCTGACATTCCTAGAGCTGAAAATGCTAAGTTGCCTTCATCAGTTGAACTTGAATAGTGTTATTCAATTTATTAATTCATACACACACAAAACTTTGGTTTTTTAAAAAAATAAATAAATAAAATAAGAATCTGCTATACCAGGAGGCTGGCATGTTCAATGAAGCTTGGTAAGTTACTCTTATGATTAAACCTGGAACAAATCCTATCTCGCTTTGGTCCTGCCCTTTAAGCCTGAGTTAAAGACTCTCCACATGGGCGTCCGCACTTGCGTGGCTAACCCATCTTTCAGGTCAGATTGATCGGCACTGGACTACCATTTAAACTTAAGGATTAAAAGAAGAAAATTAGGAACTTAGATGAGGTGCTAATCTGCAGACATACAAAATCCAGGTGACGGTGGATGGCACGTGCACAGGAAGTGAGGCCTGCTATGACTAAATCTGAACCAAATCTAAAATCTTTCCCTTTGCATGATGATATATAATCAGGTAATCTGCAGATCCATGAGAAGAAAGAATTATTTTCTTAGACCTTTTTCCAGACCATGATAACCACTCAGTGTTAGTCTTCTGTTAGCTTCTGCTGTTTTCCAGGGGCCACGAACACATCTAAGCTGTCCCCCGTGTACAGAAGCAGGTCGGGACGTGCTGCAGAGAGACGTGCCCCGTGGCGAGCTCCCGCCCAGGGAGGCAGGCAGGACGGCGCCGGCAGTGTGGGGCGGGGGCGGGAGCCTCGCTGGGGAAGTCGGTCCAGCCCTCATCTCCTGTGCCCCTGCGGGGCTCACGGGATGGACACAAGGGCGGCTGTGTCGAGCTGCCTCTGGCTGCCTCTGCCTTGCTCGGAACTCCAAACCTGGGAATCAGTCCGAACTCTGTGAGACTTGCTCAGTGAACAATTTGCTGTATCTGTGATGGAAATGTTCAGAAAATTAAATCCCTAAAACAAAGCAGGTTAAAAAAAAAAAGCTTCAAGCTGTGTGAGCCCCAGCCAAGGGCCAGAAGTTGGCCCCTTCCCCGAAACACTGTAGCCACTCTGGTTTGTAAAATTCCAACCTGCCCTAAACTTGATTAGGTATCTTTTGCGGAAAAGATTACCAAGTGGTGTGGTGGTCTACACCCGCAGTCCCAGCATGTGGGAGGCTGAGGCAGAAGAATTTCAAATTTGAGCCTAGCCTAGGCAATTCAGCAGTTTAGCAAGACCCTATCTCAAAATTTTAAAACAAAGCAAACACAAAGAAGGAATGGGGACATGGGCGCAGTGCAAGGTCCTAGCTTCAATGCCTAGCACTAGAGAACGGCCTTAAGGTACCGACGTTAAGTGCAAACACTGTCAGACTTCAGGAAGACAACCCTCGTGTGAGCCCAGCGCAGGGTTTGGGGGTGTCCGCAGGCCGCCTCTGGGTTTCCTTCCTTCCCTTCCAACCTCGCCGAGGTGGGCTCGGAACAGTCCCGTCCGCAGGCAGTTCTGGCGCCTCACCGCGCGTGGGCGCAGAAGACGTGGTGAAGGTCAGGGCCCCAAGTCGGGCGCTGGCACCGCTGGGCTGGGCAACGAGTTCAGAGCTGGCTTCAGAGGACTTGGCAGCTGGCTGGATGCTGGTGACAGGGCGAGTTCTAGGGCGCGGCGTGGAAATCACGTGACGTATTAAAAAGGCAGATTCCTCGGCAGGAAGATGCTGGGTGGACCGCGGGGACATCAAGTTTCGTCTGTCACAAGCTTCAAAGGAAAGTTGTTCGGAGGTCTGCGAGACAAGGAAGTCTGAGTTTGGACCCGGTGGACGTTCAGGGGGAGGAAGTGGGGCCCGGGGAGGGGCCCGGAGGAGCCCGGAGGCTCTGAGGGAGGCCCCGGCACAGCGTCTTGTCCTGTGAAGCTGTCACCCAGCTCCCGAGCCTCGGTCTCCTCAGAGGCCACCGTCCCCGCATCGCAGCCTGGAGCCCTGCCCTCGCCCGCACTCCAGGCCGAGAGCCGAAGACTCCAGCAAAATCCGCCTCTGTTCCCCGGCGACTCCCGGGTGTGGGGCCCGGTCCGCCTGCCGCCCGCACGGTGCAGGCTTGTGCTGGGCAGAGCGTGGCCCGGCTTCCCGGGGAGCCGCGAGCGTGCGCATCCCCTGGCACCTGCTGAGGACCCACGCGGCAGGAGCTGTCTTCCCGGAGAGGGCTGCCCCGGGCGGGCAGCGAGAGGCGGCGGACGCGCCGGCCACGGACACGGTGTGCAGGGAGACACCCTCGGGCCAGGCCCTGGGCAGGGAGAAGCGGTGAGAAGACGAGCTGGGCCCGGCTTTGTGTCCCCTGCCCTGACAGGACTCGCCAAAGCTACAGACCACAAGCTCCACAGCCGGGCTCCTCCGTGCCACCCGCTGCTTTGGGCTGTGCGGAGGGGGCGCAAGCGCCCTCCGTCTCCCACCTCGGCAGTGTAAGTTGCTGGTGCACCGCATCGTCTCCCGATGACCTCTAGAAAATTCCTAGGGCCCCGGTGGCCTCCCCGGGCCCGCGGGCTGGGAGGTGCTGAACGGGTTTTCTTCGGCTCCCTGGCCGGGAAGAGTCGTCACCTCGCCGCCTGCCTGGACCCCGGGACCCGCGGCTCCTCCCTCCCGGGGGCTCGTCGCCGGGACCAACAGA
>PVIC010024283.1:0-26164 GCA_004025085.1 Thryonomys swinderianus | reverse complement strand
CTAGTGGCGCTAGTGGCGCGGAGCAGCGGCTACAGTGAGTAACAGCAACTGCTCTTTTCAACAAGTATAACTTGGTTTGGGAAAGAGCGCCGAGGATTGGCAGCCGTCAAGCCAAAAAGCTCCGCCCACCGCCCTAGGGACTGAGGATTGGCGCGCCAGGGGGCTGCAGCGAAAAGGGAGCCTGTTGCTCGTCGTGCACACACACTACCTGCTGGAGGCGTCTCTCAGAACACACCTGGCTCCCTACATCCTCTTCCCCGCCCCTCTCGCACGCACTGGACTCAAATCCAAGGGCGTTTTTTTCTCCTCCTCCTTCTCCTCCCTTTCACTCCGGCCCTCCTCAGATTTGTGCCTGACTCTGCCCTGATGACTGATAACTATCCCACAGCAAGTTAATGTGAACAGTGGAAACAGGCAGGATTTCTTGGAGATAGAGAGACTGAGCTGCTGCTTGCTCAGCGACAGAGGACTCTTGTATTGAAGGAAGGGAAATGGCAGGCAGATGACTTTTGTGTTCACTATTTGGTTGGCTAGAGACAGGTGACCCTGTAACTTCAGTGCCATCTGGCTTCTCACCAGCTGACAGTCCATTGCTACACTGCACTTCTGGACTCAAAAGAGGCCATTTTAGCCTCTGAATAATGCATTTTGCTAAACTAAGCTTTGACTTCTAGTGTCCTCTGTTTCCAGTTCTGTGCAAACTCATTGACTTCCACCATTTCCTCCTGAGCCATGGTGAGTGGAAAGGGCTGAAGAGCCCAGGGCCTTCTGCACCCACAGTGTGGGTGTGAGGTGTCCAGGGATCCAGACTCACAATGCAGATTCATTCACCTGGGACTGGCTGATCCTGTCAGCTGGACTCCAGAGCAATTAACAATGTGTTTTCCTGGGCACCATCAGAAAACTAATCCTAATAAAAAAAGGGAAACAAACAGAGGGGTCACAGGTCTGGACCTACCTTGCTCAGTTCCGTAAGTGATCCTGGTATAAGGCAGGAAAGGTGATGCTTTGCTATACCACTGAAAACTAAGCAAGTGCATCCTTCCCCTACCTGGACCTGACAACCTAGGCAACCCAGCCCCAGCAGTTAGGCTGAGGCTTCAAGGCCCACCCATTTGACAGCAATCGCTATCACAGCTAACAGACAGCTTATTCTTAGAGCACAACTGGGGTCTGGCACTGTGCAGATGGTGATAGATGGGAATGAAAGTATTCAGTTCTGCTCCCTGTGGCTACCACACACTGTCATCCTCACAATCTTCACCGAAATGAACTCACTCCATCTTTGAAATAATCTAGGGCTTGAAAGTTTAAGTCAAGCCCAGATGTTTTCATGGACTTTTTCAGGCTTTGACACCGTAATTACATCCAGGACTCTACCACCAAATTCCTCCCAACTGTTACATTTCTCATCTTTTTTAAGCATACACTGAGGTTAGTTTGGATTTTTTTTTAGTACATGTTATGAAATAAGATATGAGCTTACACCCAGCATTAGGTACCATTCTGCCAAATGGCTAGAGCAACACAAACTAAACATGGCTATTTTTTATTTTTCCTCCAAAGTTCAGCTGAGACTAGTATACACAGGCATAAACCTAGCTCAACAACAGGTCAGCTGAAATCACAGAATGTGATTAACACATGGTAACTAGCAACACTCCTAAAAGCTCAAAGGAAGAAAACAAAATAATTCAAGGAACACAACAAGATAAAATGATATCAATGGTCCTTCTGTTTCCCTTGCTTTCTCGTGTCTTTAACAAATAGTCTATTTCTCCTGGCTATAGCTAGAAATGTGTGTGCTCTTTTAAGACAGACAAACCTGAGACCAAATGTTAACTTTGTTATTTTAGTGAATAAAATACTAAGCATTCTATCTACAAATAAATTTGCTGAATTATGACCAACATAGGCCACTTATCTTCATAAGCCTCAAGTTCCTTTGTTTTGTTGTTGTTGTTGTTGTTGTTGTTGTTGTTGTTGTTGTTTTAAACAGAGTCTTGCTTTGCCACCATACCCAGCATTGTGGTATGTGATACCAGGGATCGAACTTGGGACCCTGCACTTGCCAGGCAGGCACCGAAACCACAGAGCTAAATACCCAGCCCAGTTTCCTTATTTTTTAGAGGCAAAACACTCCAAGGATCTTCATAAGGGTGAAATGAAAGAATACAGGTATGGGTGAGAGCCTGGCAAATAAACAGTGCTCTGTAAATGTGTGCTTGCTGATATTCTCAGAATGGTAAATATGCTTGCCTTCCCACCTAAGTGTAGAAGTTGACAAGCAGTCTTCTAGCCATCTGGCAGGAGCTGAAATCCACAGATCCTAATGGGTCCCATGGAAACATACAAGGAAGAGAGAAATGGCCAAACACTATTCTCACTCTATTCTACCTAAGGAAAGTGTTCCCCAAGGCCTCTTAGATAACAGCTGAGTCTTGCTGCCAGGATCCCAAGAAAGGGCTTCAGATAGCACTCATCCAAGGCAGAAATCTCCAAGTGTTACTTAAATGCAGACATAAAGCCATGGTGGGGCAGGCCTGTACTCCCAGTACTCTAGATGGCTGAGGCGGAAGAATCTCTCTAGTTCAAGCCAAGCCTGTGCAATTTAGCAATTTATCAAGCAAGACCTTGTTTCATTTAAAAAGTGGGGGGGGGGGGGTGCAAAGGCCCTGTGTTCAATCCGCGGTACAGAAAAAGAAAATGTTGAAGACACAAAGAACCTACTATTTTTATGAATGTAACTAGTGTTTTTGTTTGTTTGTTTGTTTGTTTTTAGACGGGCTCTCGCTTTGCAGTTCAGGCTGGCCCTGAGCTCACTATGTAGCTCAGGCAAGCCTCAAACTCAGCAATCCTCCTGTCTCCGCCTCCCGAGTGCTGGGATTACAGGCGTGAGCCACCACTCCAGGCACTGTAACTAGTGTTTTTGAAATAAATATCATCCCCACTTAAATTCCCAAAAATGTACCTTTTTACATTTGCTCTTTACCTTCTATATTACAGGGTTCTAACATCTTTTTTTTTTTTTATTACTAAGTCTTCCCTTTTGAAGAAAGGCACTCTTTTCCACCTGGCAAGAAGTATGAAAAAAGGGAAAGTGCTGCACAGGGAGTTTTCATAAAGTTATTTGGAACACAGTGCAAAACCCAAACTGCATACTTAACTTTTACAATACAGAAAAACAATATTTTCACATGTGCACATTTAAATATTACTTAGAATAATTTCCCTTGAAATCTTTAGAGAATAAGATGAAATAACTTGCTCACATAGGCAAGAGAAAGGACAAAGGGAGATTATATATACAGACACACACACACACACACACACACACACACAGACTTTGCAAACCCACTGAGTCACAATTGAAAGTCAAGCACTTTCTTCCACAGGTACTTTAGCAAAGATTACTAACGCAATAGCTAATAAGCACAGAATCTAAAGAGCCCCTGTCTCTCAGCTCTTCTTGCTGGTCGTACTGGTGATACTTGTCATCTTAGCAAATGTAATGCAGTTTTACTGTCTTGATTTCCTTAGTCCTCAGAACCTGAAGATCAATGGATACAGGCATTCACCTTACATGCTTTCCTCATGTATTATTTCCCAACATTGACCTCATCTCTTGTTATAAGAAGGTTAGGGCATTTAAACTCAGATGGCCTGGCCTTTGTCTATACAGAGATGCATTTTCATCTAGTTCTGAAAGGAATATGATCAGATAACAACAATCATGTATCACCTGGGGCTTTGCATTTGCCTACCCTGATGTATCTCCAGTAAGGTTTTACAATATGTAGTTTTTAATAAAGCTTTGCCAAAAGGGACTGGCATGTAAAGTGCCTTTCAGCAAAAACTCTAAATTTGTATTTCATCCCTGAAAGTCTTATCCCAATAACTAAATCTACTCCACCATGTTGCTACTTACAGACTTAGTAACTACTAAGCTAAAATGACTTGAGACAAACTGTCTGTTTGAACTAAGCATCTGACAGCCCAGTGTTGTTCTCTAGAAGACTGGAATTATCCTTTCGGACTCAGGCTTCTAATAACAAAAGAAGTCTCTATTGGAGAGCTAGGGTATCAGGCAAGGAAACTGGAGACCAATATCCAAATTCACAGCTTGTCCTTGCATTTTTCTCTGTGGCTGTCATCTCTCCCCTGTCATTATCTTAACCCTGACCTGTGCACCTGAATGTTATCTTGTCCTTTTCTTGCAGAGCTCAGAAGACCATCCTAGAAAGTGTGGTGGTGATAGCTATCAGCAGGAATGGACATTGCAAGCTGCAATTTTCACTGCAACAGTGGCATAAAAGTCCATCTTAAGTTTCCTTCTGCAATAATGATGTCGAACAGAAAATTCACAGGCTGATGAAATGGAAATTGCCCAAACCCATGAAAGTTGGATATGTACCTAAATTCAGTGCATAAAGTAATGAGAAAAGCAATTTGTAGAGATCCAAGTAGGTGATCACATTTAATGGCTTCACCTCATCCACGGAAGGTGGCTGTTCGAAGCACTGCCCTGGACACTCACCAGGCACATACACACTATACATGGGTTGTCTGTGATAAATGGGATCTGGAGCTCCTCTCCTTCATTTTCACATTTTGCCACCGAACCTGAAATGAAGATATTTTTAAAAATTCAAAACTTGCTCAGTGCCTTATTAAAATTCATCAAGTGTCGCACGTCTTTTTTGAAACGCCTACCGAAACCTCAGATATTCTTAATGAGTTTTAAATCATCAAATTTACCCAAAGCAAATTCCCCCAAAATCTATTTTAAATATTTTTATTTTAAAAGTTTTTAAAGAGAAAAATTAATAGATGGATAGATTTTTCTAGTCACAGATGGTTTAAGCAAATTTCATATATCTCATTGGACTTTTAATAACGTTCCTTTCTTTGGGAAGTCCCCTCAACTATAAGCATGTCCTGTATGAAAAAAAAATCAGATTTGGCCATCAGGGAAGAATTTCACGTTAACAGAATTCAGACGTGTCCTTGCACGGACCTTTTACAAGGACCTGCCTAAGACTGTTCCTCTCCTCTCTTGAGTGAGCCCAGACTCAGGTTTACATTTCTGCACTGGGCATCAGTAAAGTGTGTTTTTCACAAGAGCAGTGAGGTCTACACCTTCAGGAGCCCTGTAATTATTGCATACTGGTTCCCCTCCCTTTCCTAAAGTAGCGTCTTCGGAACCACTCCCGGAACCGGCCCCTCCAGCGCAGTGGACACTGGAGTCTGGAGTCTACTGTGGCGACGCCGTCTTTCTTCCCTCGCACAGGAGGAGAAAGGATGAAGATAGGATTTCGGGGAAGTAAGTAAATAAGGGAATTTCAGCCCTGGATGGCGGACCGCGTCTGCCACCTCACTAGACGCCGGCCCAGCTCCACAGCTCCCGCGCGCCACCTCCGTCCGTCGGCGCCAACTCGGTCCCCTCTATGCTCTTGGTCCCTTCGTCCGCTTGTCCCAGCCCGTACCTGTCAGTAGCGACGACCCTAGAGCACCGCGCAGCCCGGCGAAGCGCAGCAGCAGCAGCAGCAGCAGCGCGCCCTGGATCACCGCACGCCCAAGCATCGTCGCCCGGGTCCCAGCCGCTCGGCTACGAGCTGAACCGCAGGGCCGGCGGTCCAGGCGGCTGGGTGTCGCCAGGTCCCGCAGGCGAGGTAAAGGCGCTGCTGGTTATAAGATGCTGCCCAGCGCTTGGTTCGGCTGCCGAGGCAGGCCCCTCCCTCCCGGCTCCGCGGGGCAGCGTCTCCACCGCCGCCCAACCCGCGGACTCCGCGCGACCAAGGCGGGGACCAGACTCTGGGCGCCTCCTTTCCCAGGCCGCGCGGGGGCGCCGGCTGTGGACCTCGTCTCCTTGAGCCGAAACCCACCCAGACCTCCCTGGGGCGGCGTCCTTCTGAGAGCCATGGATCACAGAGCCCGGGTAGTGCCGACCCGCGTGCTGCCCTGAGGCACCCTGAGCCCCGCTCGGTTCTGTTCCTGCTTCTCCAAGGACTTGAGGGGATTTGGGGCGGCCCGGAAGCGGGCCCCATAGGGAGCCGGTGGGAGCGGGGATGGGAATCGGTAGGGTGTTGTGCTTACCATCAACATTTCCCTCTCAAAACAGAGTTCACTGTAAAGCTTGAATTACCAACTGATGTGCCCCCCCCATAACATCGTGACCACACAGCTTCTTGAAAGCTAGAACATTTAGCCGTCCAGACAGATAACCTGCAAAGCGAAAATGTTCTCAGGACCCAGGTTTTCTTCCCATAGAGACAGCTTTTGTTGCCACAGAGAAGCACAATCCATTGAAGCCACCATTCCCACAGGGTGAAGACATCCCCCTCGGTGGGGCTTTTAGGTAGCATTATTAACAATGACTTCAGGGAAAAAAAAACTGAACAGTGGAGAGGCTGGAGGGTTGTGTTGCCCTGAATGCCAAGTTTGGACTCATGCGCACTACACACTACATTTGCTGAGTGGTGCGCAACAGTTGCTTTGACACCTTTCCTGGTACCAGCAGGACAGGTTTCTTCATGATGGAAGCCAAATGTGTGTGGCTTTTTTTTTTTTTTTTAACAGGCCACATAGTGCTTTGGGGTGCACTGGAATTCTGTTTGTAGGTACAAATCCTGAAACCAGCTGGAAACATTTCCATCTGCTTAAAACTTCATGAAGGGGATGGATACACACAAGCCTTGGACAAGCGTGCTCTTCTGTTTCATACAGCCACTCGTGATTTCCCCTGCTATCTTCCCCACTTCTGCAAGAGCAGCCTCCCCGGAGGCCAAAGCACAGGATCTGTTCCATCGCCCCTACTCTGCCGCAGCCGCTCCTTCTATAGACATCTGCTGCTGCCTCTCAGTCTCTGTCTGTGCTGAGCTGAGATAGTCCCAGTTCAGACAGAAAAAAATCAACCCTCACCAAAACGTCACTCTCACATTCAGACCCAGCTCCAAATTCCCAAATGTCCTTCCTGAAATCAAAACAGGAAGAATGGGTGCTCTATTTATGATACCTTTCAAAGGGAAACAGGAAATGTGGCCTAAAGACCGATGTTTAACCCAGGGGTGATACTGGGCCCAGGTAGGCAAAGTACTGATAAAAATAAAATGTATAACTGAAGTAGGTTGAAAGGCAGAGATTCCTGCAGTCCAAGAAACTGCCCGTCTCCTCTGGAAACTCAATTCAGCTAAGGATTCAATGAGGTGGATTCAGAATTATTCCCAGGGAATCACAAAATCCAGATTTCCCAAAATACAAATAAGTAAATGCCTGAGAAAGAACTGGAGATAAGGACCACAGTACTGACACCTCAAGAAGGGCAAAGGTGTTCCAGACATGTCTGATGGTTATATACTTAGAAAATCACCAGGTTAATTATTTGGGCTGGATTTAGCCTTGATAAAGACAAAGGATTACACCACCAAGGCCCACACAGTCCAATAAGAAAAGCATGTTTAAATATCACAGTACATGTCAAGAAGATACTAGGAGAGAAGAGCGAGCAAGTGGTAGAATTTGGGGGGAGACCATCTTCCCTGGAGGAGGTAGTTCTGGGAGCTGAGCTTTGAAGGAGAGAGGGTAACCTAGGGACAGCTGGAAGTTACAGCAAGGAGAGAAGGTATTTCCAGAGCAGATGGGCACAGTCATTTCCTAAGCTTGCCTGTTGGGCGAACCCAACTGATGAGGGCTTAAAGAAGCTGAAGTCTGTAGACACCATGGCAAAGACCGTTGCTCAAACAGAGAGGAAGTCTACCATTAAGGGAGTGCCTCATTTCTCTTGGAGACATTAAGACTACATTTGTTCAGATGGAAATAATTTCTACAAGAATCTTCAATGACCTAGACATGTGGCAGTGGTAAACCGTGACCACGGAGCACCTGCTTGAGAAGGCCGGGTGAAGAGTAGATCAACCCAGTCAAGCTTCTAGAACCTAACTGGCAAAGGCTCTGTGATTAGCGTGAGATGAAAGTAGAAATTCTATTTTCACCTAGTTTTCTAAAATCACTGCAGGTCTCAGAACACATCAATCAATGTTCTGCTTTTACCTTTAAAAGTGAAGACTCTGTGCCTAGAGGGAACACACTGGCCCGGAGCCACACAGCAAGTTGGTGGCAGAAGCACGACCAAGAACAGTCTTTCTGCTCCCTGACCATGGCATTCTCTATGACAGAGATTCTGCCTTCTCATGTCATTGTGAGTCATCAGAATTATAGGAGAAGATATTTTAGATACGATGTAAATTATGTTACAAAGTTAGCTCAATAGTGACTGAAATATTTACTGAATTGCCTGGACCCAGCCAACTAAACTGCAGTGCTATAAAAAGCAGACTGCAGCCTAGCCCACTGTCGAGCAGTGAGTATATTCTTGGTCACCAGGCTAAGATGCTGAGGAACTACAATCCTCAGAGATTTGCTCCTGGTTGTTCAGTGTCTTATCATTCACAGACAGTGAGCATCACAGTGGCTGGGAGGCCATATGGATCTATAGGGCCTCAAGTGTCACTCCAGAAACTCAGAGGCTCTGACACTGGTCTTCTGAAGAGGCAGGGAAAACCGTATCACTTCCGTGATGGGCCCTTACTTATGTATGATCTTTATAAAAGTTGGATTATTACATCACTGACCTGATATTTCCCCTGAATCAGTTTTCATCATCTTTTGTGATTTTGAATTTCTTTTTATAGGACTGAGAAGTTATCCCTTTCTAAAATTGGACTTTTTGGCAAAGGTGATAGGACTAAAACATTTTTAAGCACAATTGTATTCCAATTTAAGAACAGCTTTTTTGGCCAGAAATTTAGCTCAGTGGATCCAGCGTCTGACTGGCAAGTACAAAGTTTCAAATTCAATCCCTGGTACTACACCCCACAATGCTGGGCATGGTGCCTTACACATGAGGCAGGAGGATTGCTGAGAGTTCGAGGCCAGGCTGAGCTACAAAGCAAGACCATTTCTTAAAAAAAAAAATTCATAAAACAAATCACACTCACATGCACAAAAAGCTTTTTGGGGCTGGAGATTTAGCTCAGTGGTTCTAGCTCCTGCCTAGCAAACCCAAGGTCCCCGGATTTCCAGGTAACCATATATAACAATACTGGGCATGGTGACTCACCCTCACCAGCAATTAGTACTATATACCACAAAGCTGGGCATGGTGGCTCAAATTTGTGATCCCAGCACTTGGGAGGCAGAGGTAGGAGGATTGCTGAGTTCAAGGCTAGCGTGGGCTCATAGTGAGATCAGGGCCTGCCTGAACTACAAAGTGAAACCCTACCTCAAAAAAAGCTTTTTTTTTTTTCTATTTTGAATTAATATTCTCATAACTAAATCCCTGCCATTTACAAAATTCTTCATTGGCCCTGACCTTCTCCAGGTTCCCCCCATCTCTCTGCCTCCAGGACAAACAGGAACCAGCAGGAAAGTTTTGCTGCTGGACACAATGCTTGTTCATTTAAAAGTATATGAGCCAAACCAAACCTGCTAGAGGCACAGATCTTTCAGTTGTATAATTAAGGCAGAGTTCCACAATTAAAACAAAGATATCTGAAATTTCTCTTGAATCACCTGAAGTATTTCCTATACTGACTGACTGGCAGGAGATCACTGCTTAAAGAGAATCTCTCTGATCTTGGAAATGATGGACTAAGAATCATTACTGGGCAGGCACCAATGATTCTCACTCACCAAGAAGGATCTTTGAAAAAGGGTCCTGTGCCCCAGGCCACCTGGAAGTCACTGGTCAAGACATCACTTAATGCCAGCATCTGCCCCAATACTACTAAGCTCTACACTTGAAACTGTTTCAAATTACTAGACATGTAAGATGTTAAATTGCACAAGCACTCCTATCTTAATATAATTAACCATTTTAAAATATTTTAAATAAAATAACTTTCTATGTTCTTGTGTCATAAATCATATGTTACAAAGTAGAAAATATAAATTATCAAAAAGAAAACATACCATTTTATTTATATTTGGGAATGCCTGACTTTGTGAGAAGTTTATATCCCTAACCTCACTCAGTTCCCTCAATGAGCTTGTGAGGCATTTAGGTGCTTTGGCCCCATTTTATGACTAAGTAAAATGTACAAATTGCCCAAGGTCACACCTGGGGAATTAGTTGAAAGAGATTCAAGAGCCAGGTCAAATGACTACATTGTCCACATTCCTATTGCTAAACTCTGGAGAATATTCATATCACTAATTTTCTTTACAGGTTTTTTTTTTCTTCTTTTTTTTTTTTTTTTAGACATGTTCTTGTTTTGTAGTTCAGGCTGGCCCTGAGCTCACTATGTAGCCCAAGCAAGCCTGGAACTCAGCAATCCTCCTGCCTCTGCCTCCTGAGTGCTAGAATTACAGGTGTGAGCCACCATGCCTGGCAATGTGGTATGTGTACTGATTGCTGGTGGGTGTGAGTCACCCTGCCCAGTATTGTTGTATATGGTTACCAGGGATCAAGCTAGGGACCTTGCACTTGATAGGAAGGTCCCAGAACCACTGAGCTAAATCTCCAACCCCTGATTTTCAAATTTCAAAATGCTAAACAGATATACTCGCTCAAAAATATTCCTTAAATCTAGAAGCTATCCTCCAGTTATCTTAATAGATATTTGTGGATGCAGAGAATATTCAATTAATTTGTCTTATTAAAAATAAAACATATCCTACTGGCTTTTAGACTTCATTGATTGTGTGGCATAAATATTTACTTAGAGAAATCTTAAACAGCAGTGACTTTTCTGACCACTTCCAGCTTTGTGTGCTGGAAGAAAAAAAGCAGCTCCCCTAGGTTTTATCTTAGTCTCATGCCAAAAGCAATCTTCCCTAACTGAAATTCCTTTCCTTTTCCAAGCCATGTTTTCCAGTATCTTATTATAAAGAAAACAGTCCCATTAATGAACAACCCTGGCATCTCTCACCAGCAGAAAAATAATAAATTTAATACCCAACATGTAATTAATCAAAGCCATCCCCCAACTCTAGCTTGATTTATAGTAGCTTGTCACCAACTGATTAGTGCCCATTACAGAATGAATGAAAGTGATTTGCTAATGGAGGAAGCATTCAAAGGGAATATTTTGAACCTAAAATATCTTCCCTAGTTTTGCTACTTGCCATTCTAATGACTTAAGGAAGTTGCTAACTTTGTGAGCCTCAGTTTCCCCATCTTATAAGAGGCTGAAATAATATCAGTTCTGCCTAATGTTGGGGTCAGGTGTGAAATGACTCTACAAATGTCACAATATGTAAGGTAATAGAACTAGACATTTTTGAACCCTTCAAATGAAAGGACCCTCAGAAAGCATGTAACTCCTTTAAACAAACTATACAAAGTCAAATATGTTAGGAAATTTGCCCAATCCTGTTCTGGACCTGAGTTTTTTTCCATAAGAGAAGAGTAATATCCTCTTTGGGAAATATTGCTCAAAATGTAGTTTTACTGAGGTCACCTAGTCATTAACCACACACACACACACACATACACACACACACACACTGGCAAATGGAGTGGTCACTGGGTCTATGCTGTGCCAATCACAGTCTCTCATCCCTCTGACAATACACATAGGTCCCTCAGATCAGGCCAATCAGAGTCTCTCATCCTTCTAACTATACACATTGGTCCAAGAGCGGTCACAGGACCTCAGCCCTTCCAAGCAATGTTAATATTTGAAGTCTGCATGAAGTTTGCCATCTTGTTGCCCCTGAGCAAGTGTTGCTCATGCAGATGTCACCAACAAAGATAATTACATAAAACTAATATAGCTGACATCTGGGTCAAGGATGTCTCACCCCAAAGGAATAAAGCTAAATGTAATCATTCCCAGGTATCAGAGTAGGGAGAGCAAAGGAAAAAGAGAACAGAAAACCAGCCTTCCTACCCTCACACCCCAGGACCTTGGCATCACCAGCCTTCTCCCTCCTCTGAAGCTGCCCACCATTCATGGTGCATACAGCTCTTGGCCCCCAGAACTGGTAGTCGGTGTCAAAGCCATGCAGATCAGTGAGGCTGCTTAGTAAAAGACCACTGTGCACACCCAGGTGTTTTGTTCTTATGGCAGAGCCACCCTATCTTTCATCATGTTCTCACTCAGTTCCCTAATTCACACTACTCTCATTTGAGATGTTGTATTCTCTAAGACACATAACCAGCCACAAATAATAAAGCACTCAAATGCACCTATTTATTTGTGGGAATAGGAAGTGTTTGATAGAACACAACATCTTTGCTGCATGTTTTTGTTTTATTTTGTGGTACCAGGGATTGAACTTGGGTCCTTTGCTTCCAAGGTAGGCATGGTACCACTTGAGCTAAATCCCCAGCCCACTTCACTACATGCTTTAGTTGATGTGGGGAAAAAAATAAACCCCCAGTGGAGGCTGCAGCTCTGCCACTCTCCTTCTCCCTAGTGCGGTTTCTGGTGGACAGGGAGGTGGGGATTTGCTGCTGCATTACCAAGAGACATAGTTATGCATAGGTCACTCTGCTTGTTACTGCCACAAACAGTCTGTTCCTTACACTTTGTGATCAGTGTTGCTCTGTCTCACCTTAGAATGTGTTGCTTTTTGTTCTCAGTACCTGTAGCTCCCAATAAGTGTTCTCATAATGAACTACCAGATACCTGAGATGTTTCTGTCTTTGCTCCCTGGAGTACAAAGCATGATCTTGGAGAACCTGGAAAAGCACAGATTTTAATTTTGACCTCTTTTCTTAAATTAACATAAGCTGTTACTATTTTTTCAGTTTAGAAAATAATTCTCATGGAGCCCAAACTACTGTCTAGTAGAAGCCAACATCCCTTCAGGTTGTAGTGTTTCTAAAGATAATATAATACTCTAGCCTAGGAAAAATAATACATTTTTGTAAATTCAGCATCTGAACTGGTAAGAATGTGGTTTTGTTCTGTTTTGTACTGGGTGGAACAGTTTACTGGCTTTCTGAGCATGATGAAACAATAAAATATAATTAAGATGCAAGCAATTTAAATGTATTTTGATGGGCCAAAGGAACATCAAGTTCTTCTTCCTTAAGATTCAAAGTGATTGCTCTGGATCAACAGAATCGCCATCACCTGAGAGATGGTTCAGATGCAAAGTCTCAGACCCAGTCCTAGACTCAGAGTCAGAAGCAGGACATTAACATAACTCCTGCGTGATTGTTGTGTACAGTAAAGCTGAAGAAGCTCTGTTTAAAGCTGAGTACAACAGTACTGTGGAATGAGCTATCTTGAAGGCAGTTAGACCATCTCAAAATGCCAGCCTTCAAGGAGCCATCGTGGAGAACAATTAAGGCACATTCACTGGTTAGCATTATGAAAGAGAAAAGGGGTACTACTTCCCCTAGAGAGTATCGCAGTGATTGATATTCTAAATGGGAAATTCCTTGTATGTGACTTGTTTTCTTATTTGATCCTCATTTAATCAATATTACCTAGGTGACTATTCCTACAATCTTATTGACTGATCATGCTTTTGTCCTACCTCATGCCCACCTTGTAATTTCCGTTGGGTCTTACAGTTCTGTCTCACTTTGTACCCACCTCATCTCACAGCTTAGCCATAAAAAACATTTTTGAAGAATGGGGTTGGCAGGCAACCCATTTTTTGGTACCCCTTCTGTCTCCCTTAGAAGCTATTTTTCCCTCGATAAATTTTTCCTACTCTTAATTTCCATTGTTTCTGGAATTCATTTTTTCAGTTTTAGAAAACACGAACTCAAGTTTCAGAGAGATAGCAGATTTAGAGGTTACATCTATTCACCCTACATCAATCCCATTTATTTATAATCCATGCACTCCAGAGGCTGAAGAAGGAGGATTTTGACTTTGAGGCTAGCTGTGGTGGATTGATGAATGGTCAGTTTGAGTAGAAAAGCCCAGATGAACTGAGCATGGTTCTTAGTATAGAAGACCCACCTGAGGATTGTGGCCAAAATGATATAGAAGAAGAATGGGAAGGGAACACTGGACACTGCTGCTGTTCCTGATAGGAACTCAGCTATTTCATGTTTGTCAGAGGAGCAAGGGTCCTTCATAACACAGAGATTAGCTGTTGTTTCTTTGGGAAAGCTCTATGGCCTTTGGCTTGAGCATTGATTGCTTCCTGGCTCTAGTCCAGATCTCTTAACCTTCTGGCAGAGATCTTTCACTCTCCCAGCTGGTGCAGACTTCTTAGCTTCCACTACTGACCTTTGGAACTTCCCAGTGAAGATCCTTGATATGGATTTGCATGAGACATTATCAAGGGTTCAAGACTTTGGGTGGATTCCTGCAGGATATTGTTGTGGAATCCAGGCCCTCAAGTATATTTTTCAGGTCTCTAGCACACTTACAGATCTCTTGCAGTCTTCTGCTTTTGACTTTTTGGATATATACTATGAAGTAATCCTACAAATTATGGTCCTATATTAAATCTATTTCCTTGCAAACCTTGACCACAACAGTAGGCAACTTAGCAAGACCCTCTCTCAAAATCCCAACCCAAAATAAAGCTGTTCATTCCATAGGGGCTGATGAACATGATGACTGTGCCTAAAGACAGCACAAAGACAGGTACTTGTCAGCTCATTGGTAGATACCATGAGTTAGTAAATCCACACAAGATATCTTCTTTTGTATTAAGCAATAGAAGAACTGAATCACCTATGTGAGTGAAAATTGCTGCTAGAAGTTGATATTCAAAGCAGAAGCTCAGAGCCCCCATTTACCATGCAGACAAGGCTCTCTGTCCATCACACTGGATCAGCTCAGTTTTGTGCATCTTTTCACTTGGGAAAGATTAAAAATAATTTTGTCATGGCATAGACAGGATTCTAGATCCAGGTACCCAAGCCTGATCTCAGCCTACTTTGGGGTAGGAATAGCAAACCAATGAGCTTCTATGTGTTCATGAAACACAGGCTGTACACAATTTCGACTACTCTCATGGGAGCTGTGCTCTCTTCTCTTCTTTCACTTCCTCCTCCTTAGAAGGGATGTTGCCTGATGACTATGTTCCAGAACCAGTGCTAACCAGCAGCCGAGGCCTGAATAGACTTTGGTGCTGAAGCGGCTGCGGCTCTGTGCCGCCTTACAGGTCCTACGGGTGGCAGCACCAAGCCCCCACCGCTTCAGCACCTCCTGCTCTGCTGCCATGGAGCTAGACCCCCTGTTTCAATCTAATTTCTCTGATTCTGAAGTTCCTGCAGCCTCTCTTTGGACCTTCTGTGACCTCTTACAGCTCCTTTATAGTCACACCAAGTGCTACAGAGAGTCCCTTCCTGCTGCCTACCCGGTTCTCCTGCCATCCCATTTTGCATGGCTCCTGAGGGCACAAAAGAAACACAATGAGCAGTGAGACCTGTGCGCTTTAGACAGAGATGGCCTGCTTAATTGCAGCCCCTTCACTCAGGAGCTCCTGAAAGCCAGGCCAGGGCAGGGGTGTTGTCAGTGACCTTCCTGAAATCTTACAGCGTTGAAATCCAGGCAACTGCATTCTCGGAATTCTTGCGTGTGGCAGGTTGGGGGTACTGGAGATCGAATCCATGGCCTTCAGGCTGACCCACATGCCCAGCTGTTTTTTTCTTTTTTTATTTTGAAAACAACATACTTTCTTCAGCCTCCCAGAATGCTGAGATTACAGACATGTGTGACCATGCCTGGTTCATTTTGGTGCCTTTCAAGAGAAGAGTGATAAAAGAATAACAAACTATCCATCAGGTAAATGAAGAAATTGCTTGCAAACTAAAGAGATCTCAGGAGAAATATAAGCTTCTGACTTTCTAGAGATTTCCAAAAGCACTGAGAATACCACCTCACAATTGTGAGGCCTAGGCTTTTCGTGGCCTGACCTGGGCTTACATCAGGGGAGTGGGAGTCCAAAGAGGCTGGTTTGATAACACAACTGAGGTCTCCTTCAGAAGGCCTGGGGAGAAAGTGACAGCTCTGTCACACCTGACAGACCAACAGAAACAAAGATAGCTGATGGGAAGACACTGAATCACCTAAATAAAAGAAGGTAGGGATAAGCCTGAAGGACTTCCAGATCTGTGTCAGAAAGCAGCTGGAATGATGGGACAAGTGTGTTCAAAGTTGGAGAGGGGGTGAGGAGGATTAATGGCAATGTGTTTTTCACTTAATAATTTTTAAATTTTTATTTGTTTGTTTACCTATCTATTTATTTATTTATTTTTTGAGAGAGGGTCTCACTTTGTAGTTCAGGATGGCCCTGAGCTCATTATGTAGCCCAGGCTAGACTTGAACTCAGCAGTCCTTCTGCCTCTACCTCCCAAATGCAGGGATTACAGGCATGAGCCACCACACGTGGCACTGTGGTATGTGGTACTGATTGGTGGTGGGCAGGAGTCACCATGGCCATTATGTGGTTACTGGGGATCAAACCAGGGACCTTGTGCTTGCTAGGCAGTTACCAGAGCCACTGAACTAAATCTCTGACCCAATAATTTTTAACATTCACTGTATAGGCCTGGGGTGTAGCCCAGCAGCACAACAACTGCCTGGCAAGTGCAAGGTCCTGAGTTTGATCTCTGGTACCAAAATAAATAAAAAACCAAAACATTCACTGTGTATTTTAGTCACACCTCCCACTTCATAACTAAGTGTCACCTGCCTTAAATTGGCTCAGAACGCTTACACTGGCCCACGACTAGGCATAATCATCTAACACAAAGCCGATTTTCCGAGGAAGCTTTGAGCATCTCAAGTAACTTGTTGAACAGTGTGCATGATGGCGTGGAGCCAGTGATCTTGTGGCTGAGGAGAAAGCAATTCTTTTTTTTTTTTTTTTTTGCTTTTTGAGACAGCGTCTCGCTTTGTAGTTCAGGCTGGCCCTGAGCTCACTATGGTGCCCAGGCCGCCGCGAACTCAGCAATCCTCCTGTCTCTGCCTCCCGAGTGCTGGGATTACAGGCGTGAGCCACCATGCCCAGCATTGTATGTGGTTACCAGGGATCAAACTCAGGACCTTGCGCTTGCGAGTCAGGCGCCAGAACCACTGAGCTAACCCTCCAGCCCAGAGAAAGCAATTCTTGCTTCTGCCAGGTGACACAAGAACCTCTTACCATGGGTCACAAGGCTGGGTGCAGATCACACCCGGTATTCACACTGTGGGTTCTACTGAACCTGCATCGTAAAGGTGAACATATCCTCAGGGAACCACCCTATATTAGGGGCTGCTGAGAGGAGGCTCATGTTTTCATGCTGGGGCCTCTGAACAGGAAGCAGAAGAGGTCAGTCTTCTTAAGATTGTGGCTTCTTCCCACTTTCCTTAAATTTTTGCCCAAGTTATTTATCCTTCTACATTCTCAAACTAGAACAGGGAGGCCCAGTGAATCCGACTTTAAATAAAATTGTGGCAGTCAACTTCAAAAAGACAAGATAACTCAGGAGGCAGGCTAGCTGTGGATACATATGAGTTCAGGGTCAGCCTGACCTACAAAGGAAGACTCTGTCTCAGAAAACTAAAGAGCAGAACAAAACAAAAAACCCCAAGAACACGAAATGGAACCCACCAGCTAAGTGCTTCTGGGCTCGATATCAACCCAGACCTTCTGAGACTCTGACAATCCAGTTCTTGTCTCAGATAAGGTGGCTCAGAAAGAAGAAAGCGATCATCCTGCTCTCACCGGAGTTTAACTTCTAGTTGAGAAATATAAACAATAAACACAAATGTATAAGCAATCGGTAGTACAAAAATGAGGAGGAGGGCTGGGGATTTAGCTCAAGTGGTTCTGCAACAACCTTGGACTCACAAGGGCCCGAGATTGATCCCCAGTACCCCCCCCCAAAAAAAAAAGAGAAGGAGCCAATGCCCACATCCTACTCCCTGGGAAGAAAAGGCACAGAGCTCTGGGGTTGATATGTGCTGTTGCGGGGCTAGGTAGTGTCAGAGATGAGGAACGTGTGGATGCCATGGTTCTGATCTAACACAGGATGAGTCTGCTGTGAACTTTACTGTGAGTAAGAACAGAAGTGGCTGAAGTGCTAGGCACCTGGAAGGAATCAGTTAAGTTTCACATGTTGGCTCTGACTACTGTATAATGAGATAGAATGTCCAGGACAAAGGCAGGAGACTAGAGAAGAGAGAGCAAGGTGATTGCAGAGAAGGTGGTAGGAAACAGCTGGATTTGGGGGTATGTCAGGAAGGTAGAACCCAGAGGAACTGTTACAGTAGCACTACAAATAGTAACAAATACAGGAAAAATAACAAGGTCTTAGACCTTTTCTTCTAGTCAGTCTAACTTCTATTTATTTTGAGATAGGGTCTCACTTTGTAGTTCAGGCTGGCCCTGAGCTCACTATGTAGCCCAAGCTAGCCTCAAACTCCCAGCAATCCTCCTGCCTCTGCCTCCTGAGTGCTGAGATTAGAGGCATGAGCCACCACACCCAGCATTATTATATGTGGTAATGGGGATCAAACTTAGGACCTCATGCTTGGAGGCAGATGCCAGAACCACTGAGTTAAATCCCTGGACCTCTTCCAGTCAGTCTTAATTTCTTTTGGGCCTGGCAATTCACCTTCTTTCAGTCTATCTTCACATCCCTGGGTAGGAATTCTGATCTGTATCCTGCAGATAGGGAAACTGAACTCTGAGTGTTACATATGGGCATCCGTAACTTCTACCATCCATCAGTGTACAGCCAACCTTTCTAGCTCTTCCATGCTGTCAGCTGTAAGTTTCAGGTCAATTCGGATAAAAGCCAAGCCTCGGCTGCACTGCACACTTTAATCTCTGCCTCACAGGGAACCACAATGAGCTTCCGCTTAGAGAAGAAAAGGCCTCTCACTAGGAACCAAATTAGGAAAGGAGGATCACCTAGTTCCTTGAAGAATTTTAAACACCATGAAATCACCCAGCAGGGTAGAAATGCAGTGAGAGGGGTATTGCTGCTGAAGTTTCATACCCAGAAGCCCTAGGTTGCTTGGGGCCTTCAGAGGGGACAGAAGTTTCTGCCCTGGAGCAGAAGGGTGGAAAAGAATTGCCATCCAAATGAGAATATAGCTGGGGCTGATGAGGTGCAGATTAAAGTGAGGGACTGCAAGTGGTTGCAGCAGATTTGGACCAGTACGGATAGGCAGCTGGGAAGGTGTTCATCTCATCTAGGGGGACTGGAGAGCCCCCATCACTGACTCCCACTGAGATCAGCCAGAAAGTAATTTTGGCATGGGGACCAGACAAAAACATAGGATCCCTCCCAAAATAAATAGGATAAATCGATGTTCTGGTAACCATCACTAGACAACAGCCTACATCAAGATGTGTGGCATAGAAACATCAGTTATTATACTTGTGGATTCTATGGGTAGGGGCACTGAGGATAAAACTCAGGGCCTTTGCACTGAGCTATGTCCAGCTCTCTTTTAATTTTCAATTTTGAAACAAAGTCTTACTTTGAATCCAGACTAAACTCCAAATTACAATATTCCTGCTTCAGCCTCCTGAAGTGCTGGGATTATAGGTATATGCCATTAGGCCAGGCTTTTTTATTCTTTTTTTTTTTTTTTTTTTTTTTTTTTTTTTTTTTTTTTTTTTTTTTTTTTTTTTTTTTTTTTTTTTTGAGATTGGGTCTCACTTTGTAGTTCAGGCTGGCCCTGAGCTCACTATGTAGTATGTAGCCCAGGTAAGCCTTGAACTCAGCAATCCTCCTGCTTCTGCTTCCCGAGTGCTGGGATTACAGGCATCAGCCACCAAGACTGTCATTGTGGTATGTGGTCTGGTATAGAACTCAGGACCTTGCACTTGCGAGACAGACACTGGAACCACTGAGCTAAATCCCTGCCCTGATGCCAGGCTTATTTTGGGGATGTTGACAGCCTGGATGTCATAGTTCACCTCTGTGCCAGTATGTCTGGAGTCTCTGCCAGACAGGTACAGAGAGGAACAGTGACTGACAGCTGTGGACCAGACTCATCTGGAAAGTCTCTCTATCTGGTGACTGACAGTGGCTTTGGTCAGAGCCTCGCTAGGTAGCCAGAATCCATAATCTCTGAGTGTGACCTAGGTTTTTTCAGAGGATGGCTATCCACGATAGACTTCTCCATGCACACTCAGGAAGAGTGTGCATTCCAGCAAATAAGATGACAGCTGAACTGGCTTTCAGGAAGGCCTCTGAAACACTGTAGTCTCCTTTGCCTACAGGGTTCAAGACAGGGATAACATGGGAACCTATCTCCAGCACGTGGCCCTCAGTGGACCAGCTCAGTTTGTGTTCACTGTTGTGGAGGAACTGTGCACTCTGAATCAAGGGAGCCTGAAAGAACCCCATCTAGGAGAAAAGGGAAGGTACAGTGGACATAAGTGCCAGCAAGAAATGCTGCTCTGTCCCCATTCCTGACCCTGCTGTCTTCCCCTCAGGCCTCTCCAGGACCCAGGCTGACCTCTTTGGTGTGAGGTCTGGGAAAGACACTGTTACTCTGTTGGTACGTTGGAGTCCACACTTCATTCTCAGTATTCTCTTCCCCCCTCGTGCTAGGCAGCATTATCCTTCCTAGCAATGGTTGGCATCTCCACCCCCTCGGCCTGAACCCTGACTCCACCCACACTAAACCTTCTCACTATGGGCAGCTGATGTCTTCCTTTCCTGTGGAAGTTCCCTGTGGAAATTTTGTAAAGATTAAATGGGGTGATGCGTGGCAGAAAAGCCACTTGAGAAGACAAGCTGACCTGATTTTAAACTGTTTTAATGGAACTCTTTTTTTTTTTTTTTTTTTTGAGACAGGGTCTTGCTTTGTAGTTCAGGCTGGCTCTGAGCTCACTATGTAGCCCAAGCAAGCTTTGAACTCAGCAATCCTTCTGCCGCTGCCTCCCGAGTGCTGGGATTACAGGTGTGAGCCACCACACCTGGCCTCTTTCTTTTTTGGTAACAACTTTACCTTTCCTAATCTTTGCTGATGGTTTTACACAGGCTATATTCACTTCATGGACCCATATCTCATGGCCATGTGGTTCCCATCTCCCCTAGCTGTGTGGCCTCCATATCCCCTGGCTATATGGTCCTCATCTTCCCTGGTCTATACTTTTCCCATAAACCCCATGTGTCCTTTGACATGTGGCCTTGAGTGATCTCCAGCCCTCTGAGCCTGTCTGTGAAGGGTGGATGGTACATAATTACCCAAATCTTAGCACTGAAGGGTGAAGTGAGATCACACTTCCATAGCCACACCCTGTGAAGACCTATTCCCTCTCTCCTCCCATTTCACCCTCTTCTCACCCATCTTTTCTTCTTCCTCCTATGTATGCTTTACTGAAATAAGCAAAGTTCATCTTGCTAACAACACACAAAAACCTCTCCGGACTCCTTTCCTAAACCTCTTAGCATGCTTCCCCCAATTTTCCCTGGCTCTCCCCTATAAAGGTTTACAGCCTGAGGCTTTTGTGAGGGGTGTTGTTTAAAGATAGACTAGCTACCTGCTCTAGGACAGGTCGGGGCTGCTGGCCAGAGGCTGGATAAACAAAGTCCTCAGCCTGGCTCCAGCCCCCTGGGGGAGGCTGACAGCAGCTTAATCTCCAGCCTTTTTACTGAGAGTCACACTGTGGGAGTTTAGGGCTTTCTTATCCAAGACAGAGTTCTTCTCCAGAGAAGAAAGCCTTCAAAGATTTTCTCCTAAATAAGATAGGCCTTAAGTAATGGATCCCTGCCCTCTGAGTAGTCATTACCCAAATAAACCAGTCACAAACACTGACTTGTTACCCACAGCCCCCCCACAAGTCACTCCCCACAGAGACTGTCAGTTTCCCTTTCTCTTTGTTTTATGGGAGAAGGTATTTATCCCCTAAAGGAGTCTGAATTGTTGCCTAGTATTTACACTCCTCAGACCTGGGGAGGACCCACCCCTGGAGAAGCTGGCCAGTAAGTTGAATGGACTTCCTTCCTCTCTCCAGCTTCCCTAAGAGAAATGAGGGGTCCAGGATGGCCTCTTTTTCTTCTAGTGCCCAGATCTGCACTGGTTCATCCCTTGACCCTTTCACAAAGACATAACGATCATTTACTCTGTGCCTGGCAAGGTGATCCATCTCAGGAAACAAAATCAGTGGGATTTATGCTCAGGATGCTCGTATGTGTGTTTTGGAGAGGTGGGGAATGGCTGGCCACATGGCCACACACAAGTGTCTTCAGGCCTTACAGTGCTGTAGAAGCAGCGATTGCAGCAATGTAGGTGAATAGCAAGTACTAGGGATGGTGAGTAATGGTGAATGGGCACTGGGTGAAAAGGAAGAGACCAGAGAACATTTCAGGGAAGGGACTAAGGAGGCAGGAGAGTGAGGTCAGGAGCCTCTGAAGGACCAGAGTAGTATAGTTAGGCAAGTTAATTAGATATCTTGTAGGCAATTAGACAGGGCCACACTCAGGGCTCCAGTCCTGAAGAAGCCAATACCACAACAAGCCAACATGGAGAACAATTAAGGTACATTCACTGGTTAGCATTATAAAAAAAAAAAAAAAAGAGGAACTATTTTACCTAGAGACAAAGAAGCAGTGATTGATATTTTAAATAGGAAATTCCTTGTATGTGACTTGTTTTCCAGTTTGATCTTTATTTAATCAATATTACTTGGGTGACTGTATATGTAATCTTATTGGTTGGTCATGGTTTTGTCCCACCTCATGCCTACCTTGTAATTTCCACTGGGTCTTGAGGTAAAGTGGCTGGAAACACATTTTCTGGTCCACCTTCTGTCTCGCTTAGACAGAAGCTATCTTTCTTTCAATAAACTCCCTACTCTTAACCTCCTAGAATTCATTCCAGAATTTTGGAGAGCACAAACTCTAGTTTTATATATCTAGTAGATTTGAGAGTTACATCAATATCAAGAGGGCCTGGGGACAAGATGGCAGCTGGAAATGCCACTTACTGTCTCCTGGTTTTTTTGCCACCTGTGGAGAGTTGCACTTCTGAGTCAGGGTGTTTGGTGCAAACTCTTCACAGCCAATTCAGGACCTGGGTCTGGCTTTCCTCAATTTTCCTCATGCACAGAACATAATAAATTGGTTTCTTTTCCAACTTGGATGAGCTACATTGAAAGCATTAGGTGGCTTTTAATTTTCATTGGCTTGAGGGCTGGGGATTTAACTCAAGTGGTACCGAGGCCTACCTTGGAAGCACAAGGGCCTGAGTTCAATTTCTGATACTGAAAAAAAAAAAAAAAAGCGTGGCTGTGGGGAGAAAGGAACCCTTCTACACTGTTGGTGAGATTGCAGACTTGTGCAACCATTGTGGAGATCTGTGTGGAGATTTCTCAGAAAACTAGGACTACGGGTCCCATTTGACCCTGCTATACCCCTGCTAGGAATATACCCAAAAGAACTTAAAAACTCACATTGGAAAGTCAGATGTACACCCTTGTTCATAGCAGCTCAGTTCATGATAGCTCAATCTTGGAAACAACCCAAATGTCCATCAACTGGAGAGTGGATAAAGAAGATGTGCTTTTTTTTTTACAAAATGGAGTATTACTCTGCCATAAAGAATGACAAGATCAATCCATTTAGGTGCAAATGGAGACATCTGGAGGATATACTAATAAGTGAAATCAATAGATCACAGACAGACAATTCCTGGATCTTCTCTTTGGCATGAACACCTGTAGATGCAAATGAGTTCTAGAAAGTAGGACAGCTTTTATAGAGTGGAATATTTCTATAGGAAACTTGGTGTGGGAATGTGATGAGGGGAAGGAATAAATATGATACAGAAAGCAAATAAAAGAGCATGTATAAAGGGGGGAGAGGGGGGAGTGGGTAGGGATATGGGTAAAAATGAGAATTAACTTGTGGCATATACTGGTACAAATTTCCCAATGTTATATGTGATTTTGAGATGTATATAAATTGTACCAATAAAGAAGTCAATTAAAAAATATTCCAAAAAAAAGACTACCTAATTTTCATTGGCTTTATTGGTTAAAGAATACAAGTATTCATCTATTTTTTTTTTGAGACAGGGTCTTGCTTTGTATTTCAAACTGGCCCTGAGCTCAATATGTATCCCAGCAAGCCTTTAACTCTGCCTCTACCACCTGAGTGCTGGGATTACAGGTATGAGCCACCACACCCAGCATTGTGCTATGTGGTACTGATTGCTGGTGGGCATGAATCACTACGTATTGTTGTATATGGTTACCAGGGATCAAACTCAGGTCCTTGAGTTTTCTAGGTATGCGCTGGAACCACTGAGCTAAATCTCCAGCCCCAATATTCATCTAATTTTAGAAGACAAATTGGCTTGGTGAATTTTTATTAAAAGTGGAATTCTTGAAAAAAATTCAAAACTTTGGTTTCATAGCTTCACACAGTATTTTTGGTTCATGGTTCTCACTAGCAGAGTAGAAAGCTGAAGACAGTGAAGCAGCAGTTTTCTTGGAAACACAAACTGAAGTGGGTGCTGTTTTCCCACCCAGTCCCCACGTTCCCAGGCATAGGATCATGATCCATTCACTTGCTATTTGAGGGGGTCAACACCAAACCATATATGGCCAGGTGACTGGTTAACTGAGGCTGTTTCACACATGGCCACCCAGGGGTGCAGTGTGCTTCTGAGTGAGGGAAGAGATTTCTTTCACCTGTGCCCTTTGTAGTTGTCTTCCATTTCTGATCCAAAGCATCTAGGACCTTGTGTTCCTTTGCCACATTAGACCTAGGTTCCAACCCATGTGGGCCCTTGGCTGAGGTTAGGAGGGGTGTGAATGCTGGAGTGCTAGGCAAAGAGTGCACTTTGAGGGGCAGAGATTTAGCTCAGTGGTTCTGGTTCCTGCCTAGCAAGCACAAGGTCCCTGGTGTGACCCCCCCAGTAACCACATACAACAATATGGGGCATGGTGACTCACGTCCACCAGCAATAAGTACCATATACCACAGTGCTGGGCATGGTGGCTCATGCCTGTAATTCCCCCACTTGAGAGGCAGAGGCAGGGGTATTGCTGAATTTGGGGCTTGCCTGGGGTACATAGTGAACTCAGGGCCAGCCTGAACTACAAAGTGAGACCTTGACTCAAAAAAAGAAAAAAAAAAGTGCACTTTGAGAAAAAATACTGGTAACTGACAGGGAGACTAACAACATATGAGCCCTGGACACAAACTCAACACATGGTACCCAGGACAGGAACTCTCCACATGGGTCCCAGGATAGCTACTTCTCATGGAGCCCAGGTCAGTGGCTTAACACAGGGACCCAGAATAACTTCTACACATGGGGCCCAGGACAGTGACTCAACATATGGGGCCCAAGACAGCAACTTAACACACGGGGGCCAGGACAGAGACTTTCTACATAGAAACAGAGGACAATGACTTCACATATTGCTCCAGGAGCCTGGGACACTGATTACACAGAGAGATTCTCCAATTCTAACGTAGAGTTCTTGGTGAAACCTCTTTAGAGGTAAGAAAAAGATCTACATTTCTGACCAGAAGCTCAACTGAACTTAGAAAATTCCTGTGAGAGGATTAAGAGTTGGGTTGTGGGGTCAACAGAGGAGGAAATGTTTAGGCCTTGCCTCTCCCACACCAAGTCCCCTGTGAACAGAATCCTCAATATTCAAAGACAGTAAGAACATCTGATTCTCTCATAACCTGGCTCTGGAAATAGTTGTTCCACTGCAAGTGGATTCAAAATTCAAGTGGTACAAGGCTGGATCAGAGTGGTGCACACCTGTAATGCAGTGATACAGTTATCAGACTCCCAAGTGAAGTAGGGAAAATATTATAACTCCTAGTCAGTTAGATATCTGATAGACCAAATTCATCTTCTTCAAAAGTGAAGGATGAATTCTAATAATGATGGAGGTTAAGAGTGGGAAATATTTATTGAGCGATAGTCAGCTCCCACCTGAGAGGGACAAGTGAGTTGCTTATGACCCCACTTCACAGGGAAAGTTTTATAGAGCACAACTACATGGGTACAATGTGGGTTAAAGCAGTAATCAATCAGTACATTTACAAGTATAATCTTAGGTTATAGTGATCCAATGGAGAAGCAAGTCACAAAGCAACTGTATATGGAAAGAGCAAAGAACTTTTCTAGGAAATGATGGAACTGGGAATCTTGGTCACCTAGCAGGATGACTGATATCTGTTTAAACTTCATTAAGGAAGGTGTTACCACTTATCTCTTGGAGAGCTATCTAGGCTTGACAAAGAACTTCATTTTGTCTTTATTTT
>PVIC010024282.1:0-26169 GCA_004025085.1 Thryonomys swinderianus | reverse complement strand
CTTTGTAGTTCAGGCTGGCTCTGAGCTCACTATGTAGCCTAGGCAAGCTTCGAACTCAGCAATCCTCCTGTCTCTGCCTCCCAAATGCTGGGATTACAGGCGTGAGCCACCACGCCCGGCTCGATGATCCACTTTTACAACTCAGAGTGCACTGCAATTTATTAAGTGAAAAACTCATACCAGGAAATAACCTAGAATCACGTATTGACTCACATTATTTCCACTATGTAAATTATTAGCATATATTTATTACACTTGTGATAAACAGCCATGCCTTGCCCCTTAAATTTTAATAAATCACCATTAAAGGGGAATTAATTTTTTGTTGGCATCTGAAATATGGATAATCCAGTCACATGAAAAACATCTGATCAGTGTCAACATATTTTTCTACATTTAAATCGTAAATCTTTTCATTTGCTTAACTGCCATAATATTTGTGAGAATTATTTTCTTAGAGTGGACATAGCAACATTTTCCCATAGCCAAACCTTCTCCTTCCACTTCTATTATGTCTTCAGAAAATACACCTACTAGTTATAATTAACCTAACCTCAGATCAGAATAGGATGAATCATAATGCTATACAACTTAAAATGATTTTTTAACTGTACAAAGGAAAAAAGCACTGGAATAGTTGCAGAGAGGAAAACTCTGGCGTCATTATCTGCTTCTACTCCTGAGAGCACAGGTATTTTAGTGAAAGACACACTGCCTACTATTTCTTCCTCATCAGCATAAATGAATAAAATAGCATCCTTTTAGGGAGAGAGGGACTGTCAACTTTTCTATTTGCAATGTCAAAGAATGAACTCTTGTTAACAGAAGTTCAAATTATTAACTAAAATAACCCAGTGAATTAACACATATTATTCAGCATCATGACTTACGCAAACCAAATTATACCATAATACACAGTAAAACCATGTTTTCTTCATTATCATTATTACATAGAAGAAAAAAATGAAGCTCAGCAGAATCAGACTGAAAGGGAGGTCAGCCTAAGCCAATTATTTTTGTTCAGAATACATGGTTCTTTCCCTGAGGACAAGCTTTAACAATAAAAAGTTTGGATGTGCGCACAAAAAATGATGCACAGTACTACAGTAAGAAATGCTTAACCAAGTAAGAGTATTAAATAATCACTATGCAAAAGTATGAATGTTTGAGATCACAACTATATATGCTACAGATAAAGATAAAAGATTGGTTTGGCGTAATTATGTATTCCTATTAACTATCTATTTGACTATCTGTACAAACAAAACAATCCATTCTTCAGATGCTTTCTTAATTATTAGGACTGTCTGATGCCTATGGTTAATTTAAAGCTTCATTTCAAGACTTTTTTCTAACATCTAATAAATATTAATGTGTCCTTTAAAGCCACTGCATATTCTAATGCACAGAAATGAATATACACATATATGCATACAAATACATCCACACACACATATGATAGGGAGAGACCATCTAGATCGTATTGGATGAATGCTACTTCACTTTAATCTCAAAACTAATAAGCAAGTGTTACGTATTATTTTCACTTTTACACCTAAGGAAAAGTATGTGTTGTCATGTAAATGATAGAAAAAGCTCTTAAATTGAAGCTAGAAAGAAAAGGGCTAAGACCTGAAAGAAATTCAAGAATTATACTCAAAACTATTATAGAAAAACTGCTGTAGTGTAGCAAATTATACTGAGAACAGCGATAGCTGTGGTTGACTACTGTCTCTGTTAAAATACAAATGAGGTAGGCATGGTGGTTCAGGCCCACAGACTAGCACTCTGGGAAGATGAACCAAGGGGAAAGCAAGTTCAAGTCCAGCCTGGACAACTCAGTGACTTAACAAGACCCTGGCTCAAAAATTAATATTAGTTAATTATCAACTATTTTTTTTAAAGATTTAGGGTGGTAGCTCACTGCAGGGGCCCTGGGATTAACCCCTAGTATTGAAAATTATGTACACACACCAGGACCAAATGGGGATATGAATTCAATTACAATTTAAATCCTTCTAAAAGGTAAAGCTAAATAATATCCTGAGCCTACAGAAAAATGAGACAGCCAAATGAATAGATGCACACACCTTCATGTCATCCCCAAATTCCACAGACAGACGAGACAAAAATACACATGTAACTAAAAGGAAATCTGTGGCGCTGATAGAAAACTAGAAAAGAGACCATGAGGAACCCAAACCAGGGATACCTTGTGTAAAATTTTAGAAAAAGTGACATTTATGAAAAAAAAAGTCATAAATCAAAGATGGGAGGCACTGAGAAACTGACCTCCATGATTAAAAATGGACAGACAATGGTTCAAGACTCCTGTCCTCATAACGGCTGGCTTTTAGAATTATCCACAAGTTCAGACCACAAGTATAACTCTTAACAGAAAAGTAGAAATTTCTATATATGAGCATGTAGAGATGAGTGTTGCAATCAGTCCAACAGAACCAAAGGATCTGTAAGGCTTAAACCACACCTAACACACCAGCAACTCCTCTATCCTATGTGGAAGCCAACTGTCAGCCAGCCAAGGCCTTGTCATCTTTATGCGATCAGTAAAATCCAGACTACAGAAAGAGGACAAGTCAAAGGCTTAGGTATTTTAACAAGTAAATTATTAAAGAAAGGAAGAAATGGAGGAAAACACAGAGATTAACATGTCCTTTTTTTTCTAATGAGCAAGATTTAACTATATCATCTGAAGAAAAACAGGACAAAAAAAATCATAACAAAGCAGAAGTGACTATTATAAAAGAACAACAGTCACTTGTGTAGGGAGAGAGAGCGAGCTATGACTTTCATGGGGAACATAAAAGGGCTGGCAAAGATTTTCATTGTAAACTGGGCAGTATTTACAAAGGTGTCTGACTTAAAAATAATTTGGTAACATAATTTGTTGTGTGATTGTTAAAACTTTTTATTGTATAGCATGATTAAAAAGACTAAAAATAAATACTTTAATAAAATTATTCTAAAACTAAAAAACCAGAGATTTCCCAGAAAACAAAAAGAGGAAGAGAAATAAAACTGTGGTAGCTGTCTTTGGGGCCTTTCGAACCTTCCTATCTATCTCAGCACCCACATAAAAGTGGTTTTAACCCATGGAGTATAAACAGGATGTCACAGTTAGCTGGAAGAACATTGATGCAGACTTTTAGGGGGAGAAAACCCTGCATTGGGTCCTCTATCTCAGAAGTAACTAAGACGACACTTTAAAAAAAAAAAACCAACTAATTCAAAATTATTAATAAAGATTCTAAAGAGAACATCACAAAATAACCCATCTGTGCTCTCCCTTTTGTGGGAATTCATTAAGGCCTACACTATTGAGAGGAATATTAAAAGTACACAGGGTACACAGAACACACCCATGCCTGCTCTCTTTCTGTGCTGTGTGGGCAACTCTGTCACTCCTACTTCTGCAAAGAAAACCATGAGCTTGAAAGAACATGTATCGTTTGGATGCTGAACGTCGCCACAGTCTGAGGCATTAAGATTGGACTGGGAGGAACCATTAGGAGGGTCCCTGATAGAGATCTCCAGGCCACCGGGGAAGTAAGTGCAAAGGGACCCCAGCCTCTCCTCTTTGAATTTTGGTCTTGATGGAAGTGGTTTAGCTCAGCCATGAGTTCCAGGCATGATGTGTTGTCACTGGCCTGAGACAATGGAGCCAGTGCATTATGGACCGGAAGCTAAAAAAAATGGGAAGCAAAAGAAAGCTTTTCCTTTCACAAGTTAATCATCTCAGGCATTTCATTATGATGATAGAACACTGACTAGTTCACTGCAAGAAAGCTCAACTCAGACTGGTTCTTACAAAGGTCAATCTCCACTCAGTTCAAGGAAAACGCAATATAAGAGCAATACATGAATTAACCTTGTCTTTTTTATTTTCAGCAGAAGAACACCTGGAGAAGCAGATACAACAGAACATACGGAGGGAAACTGTGTTTGTGACACAGACTGGGACGTTGCTTTAAAACCTGGAGAAGCCAGGTCTGATGGCTCACACCTGTAATCCCAGCACATGAGAAGCTCAGGCAAGATGACTGCAAATTCAGGACCAGCCTGGACAACTTAGCCCATCAGTCTCTCAAAATAAAACACTGTTTAATGTACTTAAAACGTAGATCAGTATGAGGGTCTTGGGTTCAATCCCAGTACAGGGGAGGTGAGGGGATCAACTCAAGGATAGGACATCTCATTCTATGAGGGAGGACATTTAACTGTGTGGTACAGGACAGCTTCACTGACCCAGACAGAAGCATCCTCTCCATCTCTCCACCTGTGCCAGCTAAAAACATGACAACTAGAACAAAGACAAAAACTCAAGGTTTCCAGATTTCACACTTGCCACATGAAAAACAAAACCTTCTGATATATAGTATCTACAAGCCAGTGAAACTCGGCTCTCTCCTTTTTAATAAAATAGTTAGAAATACTGTTTAATGTCATAAAAGCCAAGAAAAATATATTTCTAAAAGATTATTATTAAAAATACAATGAGCATATTTCTCTAACACAGCCTTCCCCATGTAAGAGTCTCAACAGACAACCTTCCTTTTTATTTTACTAAGGAAAGAAAAACAAACAGAAGTGAACTGTTGTGCCTTTGTACCATCCTATCTAACAAACTCCCTGTTCTATGACCAAATGCTCCTTCTCCTATGTATTAGATCAGCTATCCCATTGGAGCTGCTGGTTCTCCTTAATGCTAGATCCCAGCCCTCAGGCCTGCTTAGCTCCTGTAATTACCTCATTTCTTCTGTTTAGCAATGTTCCCCACCTTAATGGATCTGACCCAACAGCACCCAAGTGCGCAGTAACACCTCATCTTAAAAATAAAGAATCAAACCTCCTGATTCTACAACTCCCCCACCCAGTTCTAACCCTGTGTCTGCCATTGTAGTGAATGTCTTCTCAATAAAACCTGTACTCTGCCTCACCCCTTGCTTCTCATTCTGCCTTAAACCCATTTAAACACTTCTTGTAGCGCCATTTCCCACTGAAACTGCTCATCAAGAACCACCACTGGCTCCCTCTGAACAAATCTCATAGATAAATTCTCAGGCTTCGCCCTGCTCTATCTCTCAGTGGCTCCTCCACATCTGGGCACTCGAGCCACAGGACACACACCTGTCAGCACAGCGCTCCCCTGCCTGCAGCAGCCTCTCCTGAACCATGCCACTTGGACTCCTGCTTGATGATTCTCTCTTTTCTGTCTACCCTCATTCCCTAGGTGATCTTGTCCTGCCCCACAGCTGTCTGGTGTCTACAGGACAACTCTCAAACTTGTATTTCTAACTCTTACCTCATATGTATATCAACTCAGATAGCTAGTAGGTACCTCAAATTAGTATGATCCAACAGAACCTTTGATTTTCTATGTCTACACTCATCACACTCCACATAAAAACAGAAGGGAAAAAAAACTTTTTTCTCATCTCAGATAAGTGACAGCAATATATATATATATATACACACACCAATACTCAACCACCCCTGCCATGGGTGGGGGTGGGGAGACTAGGCATAACCCTTGTTTGCTCTTTTTCGCATTTCACATTTAATACCTGTAAAGACTACAGACTCTGCCTTCACGTAGAATTCAAAACCAACCCTTTGTCTTCATTTCTATCGCTGCCACACTTGTCCGAACTACAGGCATCTCTTGCTTGTACTTTCTGGCTACTAGCATGATAATTTCACAATCTAGTCCCCTAGGCCCTCACAGACTTTCACTCTATCCCCACACCGCAGTCTCTATCTGACGTCATCTCCTTGAAAAGGCTCACTGACCATGCCACAAGCCCCCTCTGACTCCACCACTGCATGTATTTTATGCCTGACTTACGCTCTTATCATTAAGCCTGTCGAAAGCTGAAATACTATTATTTTTTAAGTGTCTACTTATTCCCTATCTCCTTCCACACACACACAAGATGGAAGAACTCTCCTAACCATCACTGTGTACCCAGAGCAGAACAATACCTTGCTGTGGAAGGCCTGAAATTCTATCAAATCCTTTTCCACGCAAGTGCCGCAGCATGACCATTCTCTACCCTTCTCGGCTAATGGCTCTTCTCATCTAAGTTTTTTTAAAAAACCCAAAAAACTAAAACTACAAATGGTATACAAAAGCAAACCCACAACCACAGCAAAATGTTCCATTCCATAATATCTCCAGGTTTTTTCAAAATGAAAGTTCTTTTAATGTTTCTGTTTAATACAAAAGCAACAAATGCAATCTAGAAAAAAATTAAGGCTTGAAAATACTGAGTAGGAAAAATAACATTCAAAATTCTTAAACAATATACTCTAAAATCATTCTTCTGCAATTATCCTTAACTAGAATTTTATTAAAATTAGCAACACTGGTATGTTTTTAAATGGCCTGTTAAAAAAGAAAGTTCATTTTTTGCTCATATTCTGATTTTGCACAAACCAACCAAGAGGTGACTAATTTTCCATACACATTCATTTTGTAATATTGTGTGGAAATGTATTTAAAGTTCTACTAATAAAGAATATGTTTACAGTTTTAATTTCAATTGTAATCATATTTCTTGAGCTTAGATTTTGTATATTTTTAATAGAACAAGAAAAATTAATATGTAGAAGTTGAAATCAATCATAAAAACTTTATTGAATAGCAGTTTAAGTGTCTGTTTCCAAACAGTTTACCACACTTTTTCTGGGTTACCTAAAAAAATCTATTAGCCCACAAATTCTACATCTGAATTTCCTTTCCAATGAATTATCCAAGAAAAGGAAAAATAGAGTATCAATTTCCTAACATGATGTCTGTGTCTCTGGAGAGTCAAGAACAATTCATATCATGGGCTCTTCTGAATATGTGGTATCATTTTTAAAGAATTTAAGAAAATAATACAATTTAAAGAGAAACAAAACATGTAAAAATGTCAGTGGAGGACGGGATTTGATAACTTACTTTTGAATCATGACAAGAAACAAGCATATGTTACTCTAAGCTCTAGGTAAATTCACCAATTCAATCAGAATTCAAGAAGAAACTGTTACACGTACAATAAAGATAAAACCGAGAATGCTCAAACCCACCTAACTGCTTTCTATCAAGGTCAGAGGAAAGTCTCTTCTTGGTGCTTCTTAAAATAACGACAGCCGTTCTAGTTTGTGTCTAACACTGATTTACTACAGAATGGAGTATTTGTCTTAAAACTTTCCTTAAAATAGCCCCAACACAACAGTCGCTATCATAATCAGGAAAAGCCTTTCATGACCACTGAAACTTGAAAATTATGTCCTCTTCTGTTCTTCTCCAGCACAATATTCCTTCCCCCTCAGAGATAGAACTGTGTTCTGTTAGCAAATGCTTGTCCTACCAGGCTCTAAGAACACAGTGTGCCCATTACTGCTGGTCAGCTCAAGTTCTCTATGCAGCCCATCCTTTGTTTCTTCAAAGATATTGGATTCTGGTGTTTATGCTTACTGTACTCAGGAAAGAACTTCCATCACACAAAGTTCAAAGGGGGATTTAAAAGACAGTCTGAGTCAATCACACTGTCTCCCCCTCTCATAGTAAGTAGCTTTGAAAGCCAAATCTGGAACCCAATTCAACTTACTGGTACACAGGACCAACTGGGAATGGCTTCTCTGTACTACAAAGACAAGTGTGGAAGGAACACCTACTGGCTGCCATCATAAAAGTGTACAACATCTACAAGTATTGCTATTATGCCAGGCATGGTGGTGCATGCTTGTAATCCAGCAATCAGAAGGCTGAGGCAGGAAGATCATCATGAGCTGTGAGACCCTGTCTCAAAAAAAAAAACAAGTACTGCTACCAGAACAATACTGCCTTCAGTAGGAAGATACTAAAAAGAATGGCCAAACCAAATGGTAGAGGATTCTCCATTGCCGAAGGCATCAGTACGCTGTGGGCTTAATCAGTCTTCAATAACCAATTTCCACACTTCTAGCTATGTAAGATGACAAAATCTTTATTATGCTCTAAGCCACTTTTGGTTGAGTCTTCTTCTGTTATGCAGAGCCGAAAGTATTCAAGCTGAAGTAGCCTCTATTTGTTAAAATAAAGAGGAAAAAGCAAATCCATGCCCACTTCTGTTACACTCCAGTGCCCATTCCACCGTGCTGCCAGCCTTTCTTCTCAACCAGCCAAGACAGTCTCCCAACACTAAACACACATCTGTTTTTTACTGTATTACAGGTGGTCTAGCGAATCTACTTCTGCCTTTAATTTACAAACTTGTTAGTCTGACATTTTTTCAGAAGCTAAATGTCATTAGAAGCTTTTATTTGGTTAATCAGGTATCGGAAGTATTAGAGAAATGTAATGTGTTTAAACATACAAATCCTTCCTTCCTAAAAAATTGACCCTATGTTTTAAAAACAGATTTGCTCTCTCCTAAAATCACATGTGCAAAAAAAGAACAAATACCTCAAAACCTCAAGTCACTTTTTATCTGTTTCACTTTATTCAAATAAACAGAAATCATACATGCTCCTAATTCACAAGCCATAATTCTAGAGCAAAGAGTTATGTCACATAACTCCTGGGAGTTATGTCACTCCTAGGAGTGGTTAAAACCAAGAAAGTTAAAAGGATGTTCTTAAAAAACTAAAAGAACTTCTTTATAGATGAAAAAATGAAAGCTCACTGAGATTGAATATTCCCCTAGAAATCACAGATATTTAGGGATGAACTAGACATTTGGATTCCAATTCATAATTTAATGTTTTCTCTGCAATATTTTAATCTTGCCAAACTGCCTATTAAACATTTACTTAGAACACTTGGCCAAACAAAAAATAATCCATTATTGTATATGAGGTAAATCAAAAACTTTTCATTAAGTTCAAACCACAGATGCACTACCTAATATACTGACTTTTTAAAGAAAACTGCAGTATGAGCTCATCCTTTTTCCCTCTTCTAGTCAACAAAACAGCTTTAAACTATTTAGGCATACCAATTATTATCAATCCAAACATACTTAATGATAGATCCAACTAATTTTGATAGATCTACTTTCTACAAAAATGTTGTGTGCCGTATTAAATTTAGTAAGACAGAATTTTCCATATTTTTCATTTAAATGCTGTAATTTCCTTAATAATTATCATGTATCTTTGATTTCACCCAATAGCCTCTTGGTCATGAACCTAATTACTCTGGGAAGTTTATATGTGAAGCTCAGAAAATCAACAATCTTAAAAATTTATTTAGAAAGGTTAATTCAGATGGGATGTCAATGTTATTGTTAATTTCAACACCCACTTCACATGAGATGATGAGTTCCAGAAAACTGCTTTGAATTCCGCTCCTCTACCCATATTCAGGAAAGACATTTGGATTCCAATTCAAATTGGAATCCAATTGGTGGTACTAGTACCACCTTGGACTAGTACCACATGACTAGTACCACATGAAGCAACCCTTAGGGGAACAGGAAAGAAATGAGAATTAAATTGTGCCACATACTGGTACACATTCCCAATAGCGAGTGTAATCATGATGTGTATATACAATGTACCAATAAAGATAAAAAAAATAAATTTTTAAAATTTAAAAATAAAAGAAAATCCTGCTCAGGTCTTGAAGGAGAGAACGGCCAATCTTCTGTCCAGTAGTTATAAATAAGGACACTGTAGAGCCAGTGACTGATCCTGTCCTCAAACCACAGAAAGAATCAGCTGCAAGGGGAAGACAAGAAGGAACCTGGGCCCAGAGACTGAATTCCCTCAATCCACAAGGCCACCTTCTGGAACATCCCATGTGCAACACACTCTACTCCCTCGCTGCTTCAGCGAGTTTCATTTGAGACCTTGATCACTTGAACTAAAATGCATCTTTACTGATTAAACAGTGAAGTCAAGTCTAGGGACAGGAGCTCTACAAAGAGACTATAAAATAAAGTATAACAAAACATTTTTCAAAGGTTTTTTTGTTTGTTTCTTTGTTTTTTTTGAGACAGGGTCTCGCTTTGTAGTTCAGGCTGGCCCTTAGCTCACTATGCAGCCCAGGCAAGCCTCAAACTCAGCAATCCTCCTGTCTCTGCCTCCCGAGTGCTGGGATTACAGGCGTGAGCCACCAGGCCTGGCTTTCAAAGGTATTTTTTGGGGAGGATGATTCAAATATCAGTCAAGGTGAGAAGACAAAGAACTCCAAGATTCTCCTGAATAAAAACTGACCTAGTAAACTATCAAGAAACTAAAAGGCATTTCCATACATTTTTTTTAAATAGTTGCTAGCATACCCAGGCTCTGGTGAGGACATGGAGCTCAACAAAACCGTATTTGCCCATGGTACATCCATGAAAGAAGTAGATAATTGAAAGTAAATAATATCTTCCTCATGGATTTAGTTCTGCTATATATAAATCATAAAATACTCAAACAAGTTCTATCACGGTTAGTGTCTAAACATGGTGATCAAATAGAGTAGTTAGAAACAAGAAGACTTGGTAAGCTCTCACTCATGTGAAAAAAGTCAGGGAGAAAAGAGAACAAGGAGCAACTAAAAGAGCAAAAGAAATCAGACCAGAAGTACAGAAAAGTAAGAAGGACAAAAGAAGAAAAAATAAGATTACAAAATAATCCAAAACAACATACAAGTGCCCAATCCTGCCTGCCTCCCAAATGGAAAACAAAGAAATAGGGAATCCAACAGTATCGGTTTCAGTTTTGTGGTGTTACGAACACAGAACTGGGACAGATGGGGTCTTAAATTGGACCTGAGATCTTCCACCCCCTTGTTTTCAAGCCTAGCTCAGACCAGAAGAACAGATCATGCTTTCTAGCCCACAAGAGCCTCTTTAAATCACAGTTCACTTCCGAAAGCCACCATGCCACAATCCACACTCCAGCTGAGCCCAAGTTGCCTGATTTCTGGCCAGAAATACCAATCTATTACCTTCCAGAAAAAGAAATTTCTGCACTCTTCCCTGTTAAATATAATAAATGAAAGGTGGGAAGCAGAGAAGATAATTTTGGAAACAAAAGTTTTCTAAAATGAAAACAAAAATTAGCATAAACAATTAACCAAAGTTTCAGCCTTTCTATTCCATCAAAATCTCAAGAAAAGGGCCGGAGGATTAGCTCAGTGGTTCCGGCGCCTGCCTCGCAAGCGCAAGGTCCTGAGTTCGATCCGCGGTAACCACATATAATGCTGGGCGTGGAGACTCACACGCCCACCAACAATCAACACCGCATACCACGATGCCAGACGTGGTGGCTCACGCCTGTAATCCCAGCACTCGGGAGGCAGAGACAGGAGGATTGCTGAGTTCGCGGCAGCTTGCCTGGGCACCAGAGTGAGCTCAGGGCCAGCCTGAACTACAAAGCGAGACCCCTGTCTCAAAAAGCAAAAAAATCTCAAGAAAAGGTTCTGTCAAGCATGTAAACTGAAGGACTTGAGCTCCTTATTTTTTCCTTATTCTGTATTCACTAAGTAGCCCCTGAATTGTTTTAAACTGAAGGAAAAAAAAAAGTTATGAGGAAAACTTACAAGCACTTGACTAATGACTTGATCTTCTAGTGTGTACTGTATTTCAGACAGAATAGGTAATAGTAACCTCCAGTAGAAAAAAATTATCCTTATAATATTGTACATATTAAAAGTTTCAGAGTTCAAATAAAAGGTTAGCAGATAATATCACGATGGGGATATATGAACCTAGGACTTAATATAAAGAAAATATAAAAAATTTTTAATTCAAAGCTCTTCTAAACTGTACACTTAAAAAGATACCTGGCAGAATGTTTTCAAAGTGTAAAATTTATAAATATTGTCTGCTTTGTATGAGGCACCACACCAGCCACAATTAATACTACATGAAAATACAGTTGGCAGTATGTACATGTAGCTCAGTGGTACAGTGCTTGTCTAGGAGACACTAGACCCTGGGTTCAATTCTGTGCGCAAAAATAAACAAACAAAAACAGGTTGTTTCCAGGACCACCAACTGATACCAAAATTCAGGGACAGTCAAAGACTCTTAAATAAAGCAATGCACTTTTTGTATATATCCCAGCCAGAAATACTTCTATGTAAAAAGTTGTATATACTGTATTGTAGATGCTATGCAAATAAACCATGTTGTCTAGAAAGAAAAAGAGTATCTGCGCCTGTTCAGTACAAATGTTTTTTCTCAGTCTCTCTTGATCTAAGCCAAATGCAGAATCCACAGAGAGCAAGCACTGAGTGTAGGAATCGTGCTTAAACACAGGTAGTATTAAGTTATTCTTGATCAAAAAGCACAGTGAAAATGGACATGCCTTTCTTATAAGGGAGATGACCATATACACTTGTCTACACTTTTTTATCCCAGGACAATTAACAGTAGTAGCTTTTATCACTCTTAAGCATCCCAATTTAGCCACTGAATTATATGGTTACCCCACCGGAGTGGGTAAGGAGACAGGTGCTATGTGGTAACTAGTTACCATAATGCCAAATATTGCCTAGATTTCTTTTTTATGTCATAGATAAGAATAAGCTAATCTTAGATAAAATGTAAAACCTCAGATGTTATATCAACATGATAAAAGCATTCTATGATTGCTGAATAGTAACTCTAAAAGGGATTTGTTTTCTTAATTCAAACACCCAGTAGACAAATATGCCATCATTCTGTGCTACCAGATTAAGGGTTTGCAACTAACTTAGGCAGATCTCAGCAGCCACATGACCAAGAAAGAAACCAAACCCCGGGGCCTATTGCCAGAGCATCCCAGGAACAAAGGCCTAGCAGGTGGCCACCCACTGCTCCAAATAAATCCAATCCTGCTGCACAGAGCAGTATCTCCATCAGTGGACAGTCACTTGATGTTGTTTTTGTGTAATGTAACTCCTCAGATCCAATTTTCAAAATTAAGACAAAACTGTTTCTAATGATGGACAAACCACAATAGGAAACAACAATGACACAAACAAAGTAGCTCTGGACTCAAAGGGGCCCCTCCCTATCCCAGAGGTAATCAGCAAGCCATACCCACCCTCACCCCAATATTTGTTCAATGAACCAGGGCCGTATCTGGAACAAATCCTGAGGCCTAGTTAAACACCAGGTGGTATACTGGGTACATTTTTTTTGTGAAGTAACAGATGGCTCCAACTTTTCATCTTTATGACATGCACCTCGGGACTTACACAAGTGAAACTGTCTTCCAAGTACTTCATACAAGTAATACAATTACTCATGTGACTCATCACCTCGCATCATAAAGAACAGCAGGGGAGACACATGCTACACTCCTGGGTTATTTATGACTTTGTATAACAGACATATAAATGATATACGAGAACACAGATATATTTAAGTGTGGTTATAGATTTGATGGCATTCCATTTCCCGGGTTGTAAAATTAGGGGGGCAAACTAAATGAGCACTTTGGTTTAGGTAAATAAAGGTAGAATGTCACAAATCTGAAATAAAGATGGCACGCAGAAAGGTGTGTTCACTGTGATTACAGTTAGATCTGCAGGATATTTTTATCAGAAATTTAAGAGTAGGAAGCAAGGGTGAGCTAGAGAAGTCAGCCTATGGGTATCTGATCACTAGAGTAGTTACACCCCCACCCACAATTCATGAGTTTTACCAATTTTTTGGTACAATATATTATTATTGTTTTACTTCATGAATAACTACTATTGTTACTCTTTCTGTGCCTAACTCATGAATTACACTTTATGATAGGCCTATTTATATTGGAAAAACACAATATAGACAGTGTTCAGTACTAGGCATGTTTCCAGCCATGCACTGGGAGCCTTGGAAAGCACTGCCCTGGGACCGGGAGGGGGGCTATTGTAACTCAAATCCATCCCAACAGAAGGAGAGAGCCCACATAATTTTCCTTTCTCTCTCTTTTCCCTCCTCCCCTCCCCTTCCTTCCTTTCTCTACCACGCGTCCTCCAGCCAGGCCCTGCTCCTAACAGCTTGCCCACCTCTCACAGTGCAGTGCTTGGGCCTCTTCCACCACAGATGCAGAGTAAAGGAAGAGGGTCCACACAGGCCCCAGGACTTTGTGCAGTGGGAACTCACCGCCTAACCAAACAGGCCCAGTCTTCCCCATGTGCACGTCCTCCAGGATGTAGGGCAAGTGAGGTACTAAGGATACAAGTGACAAAAGCCTCACAACCCCTCATCTTTCCTGTGGCTGCCAACCCTGGGTACAGACGTCCACAGGTAAGACGTGACAGCCTTGAAGCAGCTCCCGGAGAGCGCACACACACAACACAGACAGAAGCGCATTGCACTCATCGGAGACACAACATGGTCCTCAAAGAAAAGGAAAGTTACGGCTTTTCCTGTGAAATTTAATCTGCTCAAAATGAGTACAACATTTCTCTAAAATCCATGACGTTGTTATACAGATTCCTAACACATGTGAGATTGGCCTGAGAACCCAGATGAGTAACTCCTGACCAAAAACGTACCCAGTAACTATCAGCAAAAGGTTTAACTGAACCTATTGATGGGAGGAGGTCTCCCCAGAGAACTACATCCTTAAATGTCTGCCTGGTTACATTCACTCTGTCTCGTTTTCATACAGCATTTCAATAACCATTATTAACTCTGAGTGTCAGAAGCCTCTCCTATCCTCTAAATAGTAAGTAGTTATGATGGGTGTTGTTCGTGTTTTCTGAAAATGTTCAGTAATGATATTATGTAAGAAACAAAATTTCATTTATTGATAAACATCCTTCATCTTAAATGCTTAGGACAAGAAGTATTCCAGACTGTGTAGTTTTCTTTTCAAGGTTTTGAAAGAAACAAACTTTACCAGTAAAGAATCCCTCATCCAAAATTCTGAAATCTAAAATGCTCCAAAACCCCAAACTGTTTGAATGTCATGTGAGGGCTCAAAATGCTTCCAGTTTTGAAGCATTTGAGATTTCCCACTTTCGGATTAGAGATGCACAAACTACATCTGCTTTAAAATTGGAAGAAGCACCCCGGAAATGTGTGGGCATCACAAATATTGTTATTTTTGAAAGGGGAAAATTCAATCACTTTTAAATACTTTCTTATGCTAAAGTCCATTATATAAGCTCTAAGTTAATTAGCTCACATGGGAGGTCAGCTACCTAGCACTTCTAAGTTGCAGTTTTAAATACCATGATCAGTGCTTCTACAACTTCAGGACTCTGACCATTTTATACAATACTTCCAGGGAAAATTAACAGTGGGAATAAAGCTAATTTGTCAATTTAGAGCTGTTTACTATTACCTCACTCTTTTCTCCCCTTTACTCTAATGCAGTGAAAATCTATCACAGGCACGCACATTTTGAATGTGCATCGCTCCTCTCATTTCAGTCAGGGTCTCTGACCCATTTAGGCCCAACTTCATATTCTGTGTTGCAAATTACCCAGATGACCACCCTCTAATGGGTATTGGCATACCATAAATTCAACAATTTACAAAGGCCTCAGGGTACTGGACTATATCAACCAGAATTCCATTTTGAAAGAACATATCACAAAGAGATTCATAGTAGTGAGATTTAATTTGAGGTACAATGAGCAAATTAACTCTATTATTTCCTGACTTCTGGTCTAGGGACTTCTTCCACAGATCACTGTTTTCTACTCTTTCACTTGTGCTCCCTCAGATAGAATTTAGCCTGATACCATGGAAATGTACCTCTGAAATATATTCAGAGCCAGTTATTAAGTAGAAAATAAACTCATTTCCTATTGTTCTCCCTGTGGCTTCCTCCACTTCGGCCACACTGGTCTTTCCTTTCTGTTCTTTGAACATACCAAATACATTCCCCCCTCTTTTTCCACTGCCAACCCTCTGCATGGAAGTTTTGTCTTAAATATTGCCATTACTTATTTCACTCAAATCTCTACTTAAATATCATTTTATTAGAAAAACCTTTCTTGACCATGCTATCCAAAAGAGTATCCCCTCTCTCAAAGCTTTACTTCACTTTTTTTATACATTTGCTACCTAACCTATATGTTACTTTTCTGTTCCACCCACAATGCAGACTACATTGAAAGAAAAACATTTGCTTCATTTCCTATTATACCCCTGGGACTTAAGAAAGCACATGGTACAGCTCAATAAATAATTGAGTAGATAAATGTTTCTCTTACTTACATAAGATATTAAGTACTTTGTTTTACTTGGTGCTAAAATCCTAGTGTCTAAGCCAGTGCTTCATATTGAAAATACAGAATAACCATGTTGACTCATGCCTGCATTTATTTTTTGGTTTTGGGTTTTTTTTTTTTAAATGCTAGGATTAAAACCAGGGGTCTTAAGTATGCTAAGCACACACTAAATCTCCAAGCGACATCCCAAACCCCTGGCTTGCTATTTGTAATTGTTCTCAAAATTGCAAACATTGATAAATACATACTTTTATTGGTGCTTAATTTGACAATCAAGTAGAAGCTCACTAATTACTTTCCTAATAACAAACTTTCAGCAGTTATCAAAGTTTAAAATGACCCAAGTTGATCATATATTCACAGCTTTGCATTTAAAAAGTTCCTGAAAATATAAGTAAAATTAAATATATAGCATGCTTTCAAACTTAAAATTATATCCTATAATTGTATAACTATAGCCCAAGCACAAAATTTTTACCTCGGTTTCACTAACATTGGTTTTACTGTTTATATTATTGTGTGCCTTGTATTTAGTATGAGATTATAATATCGGGCCAGAGATTTAGCTCAAGCGGTACTGCACTTACCTTGGAAGCACAAGGACCTGGGTTCAATCCCCGGTACCACAAAAAAAAACAAAACAAACAAACAAACAAACAAAAAAGATTATAATATAGTCTTCCCCAGAAATACACGTACAAACTTTACTAGTTTATACAGGTAATACACGTAGCCCATGACATAATCACCCCAAAGGCCCATGTGTGAAAGCAATGGTCCCCAGGATGGCCCTACTGGGAGGTGAGGGAACCTTCAGGATATAGGGCCCAGTGACAGGTCCTCAGGTCACTGAAGTACAACCCCCAAGAAGACCATGGGACTCCAGCCCCTTCTTCTTCCTTGCTATGAAGTAGTTGGCTCCACCACACACTCCCTGCCTTTCCATTCAGCTCCCCCAACACAGGCCTAAAAGCATCGAATCAAACCCAAACCCTAACCCCAACCCTAAGCCATGAGGAAACTATACCATTTGTTCCTGGTAATGGGATTGAACTCAGGTATTTTGCACTAATGTACATCTCCAGCCCTCTTTTGAGACAGTCTCTCACTAAGTCACTAAACTGCCTAGCTTCGAACCCGCAGTCCTCTAGCCTCAGCCTCCCACACTGCTGGAATCGTAGGTGTGCGCCACCACACATCTTCAAACTTTTCTCTCTTCATATCTTAATTATCTCATGTACTTAGTTACACAGATAGAAAATGCAACACAAAGGCCAACTGTATTCCAAACCACCATTAAATTTTTACTTCCTTTACAGTGAGATCATGCTTGCCTTGGCAAGACATACTAAAACTGGAACAGGACAGAAATGATTAGGATGGCTCCTGCAAAAGGATGAGATGCAAATTTGTGAAGCATGCCACATTTCTGTTTGTACTGAACTACCATACCATACTCTACGTACAATCATTACATGGTAATTTAGAAAAGCTAAAAGATCACTTCTCGGCCTTTTGGCTAAGATCAAGTGTAGAAAAGCTAAAAGTTAAACATACAAAATAAATAAACACGTAATTTAAAAACTGATAGAAATGGTTCCTTTACCATTAAATCATTTGGGTATAATTTCAAATAAATTAAACTATTAAAATATTTTAAAACAACCAGATGAATTCTGAAAATGAATTCCATGAGTAATTCCCTTTGTGTTTAATACAAGTACCTTACAGCACATAAAGGAGCTAGGGAGTTTTTTTTTTTTTAATGTATTCAGATCCATCTCTGACAAAAGTTAGCAATTTTTTTTCCTATAGTGCCAGATAAATATTTTAGATTTTATAAGCCATTAGTTTTATCAAAACCACTCAACTCCAATATTATAAAAACAACTGTGGACAGCAGGTTAAGTAATACACAAATGCCTATTCCAATAAAACTTTATTTATAGAAACAAGCAGCAAAATGGATTGTAGTCTGTAACATTTCCTTTACAGGAACTTTAAGAACAGACCAATGCAACTAATAAATGTATTATCTGCCTAAAGTCAAATTACAATTGTACTCTTATCTTTCTTTTGAGATATATATACCAAATCATATTATAATCAGTTGTGAGACATTTAGGCAAATGATATAACTTCCTCACTGCCATCCTTCCAGTTGGAAACAAACAGAAATCATATACATTCCATACATTCTAGGTCCTAACAGTTGGAACACCAAGTAGTACAAGGGGTAGAACAGAGGAAGAGGAGGAAGAAGGGAATCATCTCTTTTCAAGTGGGAAAATGTTAATCTCTGGTATCTTCCTACTAGGCCCTTGATCACTGTGTAAAGGTTCTCAGCATTGTTAGGATCTCATAAGGTACCATGACATCACATTGGACTCTGTGCTAGGCCTTCATTTGTCTAAGGTTTTCAAATGTCTATATTCCTTTTCCAATCAATCTCTTATCCTTTAATCAAGCTGACCTCTACTAAAAGCAAGCCAAAAACTGATTCAATAAGCTTATTTATGTGTGAATTAAAGGACCAGGAAACACTCAGAAAACTCCTTACCTGGACACTTGGAGTATTTATCAAGGATGGGTGAAGGGTAACAACAACAACTCAAAGTTCTTTGGGGTATAATTTTCGTAACAGCAAAGGGAGGAGGGTGCAGGTATTAAGAAGAAATGAGATAAAAGCACGGGAAAACCCAGTACACAGCATATAAGCAAACCAGTCCTAACCAACCAAAGGCTCCATACATCTACTCTGAAAAACTGTCCTTCCTTTGCCATGTTTGGCCATTTTTGATCCCATGCAGGCTGCAGTTCAGGTATCATTACTCTGAATGTGGATTAAACAGAAGCGAATAGTCAATAGAAGACACCATAAACTCGGGCAAACCAGAGTGCTGCAAACAGGCAGCTGCTCCTCAGCTCATCAACTGCAGCCCTGTAGAGACAGAGCTGCCGTATCCTCGGCTTTTCCAAGGGAGCCAGAAATGCAGATTCTTAAAACATGAAATTGCCAAATCTTTTCAACATTGTACAAGCCCCCCCAAAAAAACATCATCTGTAAGTTGGAATGAGCCCTTGGGTCATCATTTCCCTCCCTGCTTTCCGGGCTACTGTCCTTCTACTACAGCTGTCCAGGCTAACAGCACTGCCTCACGTATGGGTCCGCAACAGATCTGGTGTCTGAAGGTAGGGAAATGCCTACCAGTTAGCAAATCTCAACTTATTCCCTGTGAAGACCTACAAAGAAAAAATTCAGGCATTCCAAAGATAATGATGAAAACGACCCACCACAGAATCAGGTATGGGCACGAGTCTAAACATTACCACATTTTAGAACTAAAACAGACGTCCCTCCAGCCCCCTCCCTCAGAGAGACCCACAGCATCCCATTTGCTGTTGACTGATTTATTTCAATGTGGAAATCAATTTTGAAACGCATCCATCCAAGTTCCATCTGGTCCTGAAGTCGGACAAAAGATGGCCCAGGGGGCAGTGTTCATTGTCGATAGTCTGGATCTGTTACCCCTCCACAGCTGATATCCAGCCTCAATTAGAAGAATCTTCCCGAAGCAGAAGGTGAATTTCATACCATAAAACAAATCTCAGCTTGCCATGAAATTTAGGCTACTTGACTTGGGTCAGACAGTCACAGGTCAGGCCTGCCAGCTGCTATGCAACTTCTGCTCCAGTTTCTGCCCAGACCTGTAATTATTTACAGTTTTGCACCTGTCAAAATCCTGAAACAATGACTCCCCTTGTTCTCAGGGCTCATGGACAGTTAAGTGTACTCCTGTTCAGAAGTGAATGCTTAAGGCATATATGTGAAGGGCTCACTATCATCTGCTCAACTTTTTAAAAACACAAACAGAAATGAGGAGAGAAGATTCTAAGTTTCAAGGTAAAATAAAATGCAGAGAAGCTAATCCTGAGTTTCATGAACACAGAATTATCTATGACTTGTTAAAAAAAAATGAGGAAATGCTTACATCCAAAAGCCAGACCCCAAAACTCAGAATTTAGAAAAGGGCAGGGTGGGTACACTTTTAACACGTGGTCTGGAAAACCTGCTTTATAAAGTAGTACACTTTAATACACTAAAATTATCCTCTTGAAAGCCTGATTCGTCAACAGTTTGGGAGACAGGTCTTAAATAATTCAACAGAGGAGTAGAATTAAAGTACTATGGCAAAGGGCATTAAAAAAAAAAGAAGAAGAAGGGCAGTGAATAATGGTGAAAGTGGGTCTGTGGGCTAATGGACCACTCATTAAGAAATGCAAATAGGCCTTCTCTGCAGCTGATTCTGCCAGAGAAGATTGAAAGCTCTGGCTTGCTGAGCTTTTATTCTCCTAAGTTATGCAACTCTATCCAGAAGGTGCATATTTCTTTAAGAAATCAGCAGCCCTGGGTAAACAGGCTGCATCTGGTGAACACATGTCCACGAGCAGGTAAACACATGATTTCAGTAATTAGCTCCAACACCATCTGTCAAGCAGGTAGTTCAAAACCTACTCAACAGGAAAGGCAGTTTGAAGTCATTTTTAGGCAAGTACACTTCTCATCTGCTTAATAAAAGTAGAGATCAAAATACAGACCTGGAAACCTGTCTGCCTGTACCCTGAATGTACCCAGGGCAGATTAAGCAGGTTCTTTCTTGTAACTAAAAAAGATGATAATGCTTTACTGCTTGAGAAGTACAGAATCTGATTAATTATCCCCAAAAGAAAATTTCTTATGATTAAAAATGGCAGTAATTTATTCATCACTAATCAATAACTAACAAGACTAGTCCCTGTAATAAATTAAAGTGTGTCACCTGTCTGCAAAACCGCCTCACCATTAATTAAGGGATAAACTGCTCTGGTGATAAAGGCTTTGAAATATTTCTCAATATTATTAACTCAACTTGAAAAATATAAAGGCTAATGCAAAAGAACAGGAAGAAAGAAAAAAAATAGCAAAGGCGGAGAAGAACAAAATCCAATGAAGAGTTTTTCTGAATTTGAAAAAATTGGTTGACAGATTTTTTTCAAAATTATCATGGCAATTCTGACTCAGTGTGTATCTTCAACCAATGGCTTTTCAGTCTGACTTACAAAATTTAAATAATATTAGCAACTTTTAAACATTCAAAGTGATGCATGACAGGAATCCCAAGGGCCTGATTCCAAAATTTTAAAAAATTAACTTTTCTTTTAGATCCATTTCTCTTCTCTTGCCTTACTTTACAACAAAACTGATTTAAATTTTGCCTTCTCTTTCCATCTCTCCATTCGAGACTGAAATATCAAAGGTAAAATAAATTAGCATGTGCCCATGTATGAGAATGTATGAGGAGACCAACACTTCATCCCCAAGGTCCTCCCTGAAACACATAACCCTCCTCTAAACATGGGCAAAAGTCAGACAAGCCTTGGGGAAGATCTTCAAACAGCTGGCCAGCCCTGAACTGAAGAAGTAAGCACGAAAACAGTCTGAGTCAGTGTCACAGATGAGAGAAGACTAAGATATGGAAAGAAAAACAATGTGGGATCTAGACGAGATCCTGAAATATAAAAAGGATACTGGAGGAAACTAGTAAAATCTGAATAAAGTGTGACATCTGGTTAACAGTATTGTGCCAGTGTTGATTTCCTGGTTGTGAGAAACGTAACACAGTAGTCAATGTAAGATGCTAGCAGTAGGGGAACTGGAAGCCAGGTACATAAGAACTCTACGCTACCTTTTCAACTTTCTGTAAATCTCAAATTATTCCAAAACAAAAAGGTGATCTAAAATTTTGTATGGTGGGGTTCTGACCATTCATTCAACTACAATTCATCAGCAGCTATCATGCTGCAGACGGGTACTTACAATGCAATCACCGGGAAAACCACTACAGATAGGATGAAAGTGAAGACACACTCGAACTGCACAAAATGGGCTACTAGGGAAAGAAAATGATGAAAGGATATGTGTATGAGCCAAGGTGTCCCCCTGACACAAGATAGATAAATTATTTCTGTCGCAAGGTCTGTAAGTCACTTTAAAATATGTAAACTTCTCCAGCTCAAACTCCACGGGCATTGTTATCCTAATCCAGAAGCCAAACCCAGGACGGACTCATCAGAATTCCATCTTCCAAAATAATAATGACTAATACATATCCCTAGGCAGCAGAATGTGGTCTAAATTCTTTAGAAAGGAAATTCAGCTGCCTGCAACTTTGTGACAAAAATTAAACTCTGTAATGACAGAGTTGAGTGGGTCAATTCATGACAACCGTTACTTTAAGAGTTTCTAACTGGACATCCATCTACGACCTTCCTGAAATCCAGCTGACACTGTTAGAAACCTTTTCCCTTGCTGTGAATGTGCTTTTTGGAGGATAAATGTTCATAGCTTATATCCGATTATTAAAACTATCTATGATTCAAAAATAAGAATTACAGCCTGGAATAATTAATATTCAACTGGCAACAATTAGATTTATTAAAATCAGTTTTCCCTTAGGTTATACAACTTACATTTTTCAAAAAAATGGTTTCTTGCCGGGCGTGGTGGCTCACGCCTGTAATCCCAGCACTCGGGAGGCAGAGACAGGAGGATTGCTGAGTTCGAGGCTTGCCTGGGCTCTGTCAATGCGAATGTCATGGATCTTTTAAAAACAGGTAAGATTTTAACTATCAGAAGATACAACTTGCTTGACATTTCAAACAACTCACCCAAAGGAGAAATCAAAACTTTAAGAAGGCATCACTTTCAAACAATAAGGCACAAAGCATTTTTGGATTTCAAATCATTTTGCCTAGAAATGCAAATGGTTCACACTCCTCAACGGAGTTTGATTCAGTGTACTTCAGTCATATTTTACCACACTGTCATACTAGTTTTTGTTCTCCATCTTACAGTTTCCAGTCCATGCAACTCCAGAGAAAAACAGCCAATTCTTTTTCTTTTGCATTTACTGAATGATTTTTTTTCTTCGTGAGTCAACTGTTAGAGATAATAAATATACACCACCGGCAATGTTCTAAAAGTCAAATTAGTGTCTCCATAGTCAAATATCTTACAAAGGAATATATAAGCCTTCTAAGCAGACATGAGAAATGCTGAAATTTATTTTAAGTGAATGATAAAAAAATCACTGCCTTTTATTCAGATTACACAAAATACTCCTCAATGTACACTCTCTGCATCAAGAAAGCAAACAGGGTCAGATAATGCAAGAACTGCTCAGCACTGATCTGATTACTATTTAATTCTAACTTGTCACTCTTACCCCATGATGATGCCTTTCCATTTAATGTACATTACAATAAAGGTACCTTTACATTTATTTGGTCAAAGTTTGTTTGGAAAAAATTTTTTAAGTATTAAAATACAAACTGATTATTTTCTCTAATCCAAGCATAAAACGATAAACAGATTTTTCAAAACTAATTTAAAACAAAAAGTTGGTACTCTAACTTTAGAGAGAGAACCAAAGGGAACTATCTTTCTTTATTGTTAGTCTCATTTCTCACTGTGATTTCTAAAAGACAGGTTTCATCTATTTCATCGAATATTTTCATATCCCTTTAGCTACCGTATTTCTTTAAAAATCCACATTTCTATCTTAAAAGCTCTGTACCCTAAGTACAGTATTGCTGCTGCGGAAAAATAGAAAACTTCTGAGAGGCAATCTGTTCTGCTTTTAGATGACTTCTAAAGAACAGTCTTCATTAAAAGGAAGAGGGTACCTTACTTCTGGGCTCTCCCATGTTTTGATCTCCTTCTTTGAATAGGCAATGCAGAATGTCTTTGGGGCCACAGCTAAAAGGAGAAACGCACACTTAACTAATAAGTTGGGCCAGTGAGTCAAGATATGTGCGGGTAGGTTTTATAACACATCAAACAGTCTACACATATTATGAGGTATCTGGAAAAGTCAAATTCAAGCAGAAAGAAAATAGTAGTTATCAGAGACTAAAGGCAGAAAGTTACACAGTGTTATTTTAAAATGGTTATACAATTAGTTTAGGATGACGAACATGTTTGTGGTGTACGTGTACATGTGTTCATGCCCTCTCAGTACCATCCAGAATGGGTGACACAGAATCTCCTTGATTTACAACAGTGCTGATCTCAAACCCATTACGCGTTGAAAATTTCACAAATCAAATGTACTTAGTAAACTTACCCTATACCACATGTCACAGCTTAGCAACATGGTACATTGTAGTGTTGGTTATTGATGCTCAGGACCACAGGGCTAACTGGAAGCTTCAGCTCCTGCCCAGCCCCAAAAGAGTACGGTGCTACATACATTCATATCACTGTCCCAGGAAAAAAAAACAAAGTTCAAAATCTAAAGTTCGATTTCTACTGAATGCTTACTAATTGGCACCATCATACAAGTTGACAATCTTAGGTCTAAGACTAATTCTCTTGTCTACCTTGTTAGCACAGAGAGAAGACACACAAGAGAAAAAAGGAAATAGCAGAACCAGATACCAAAGGACTAGGAGGTGCCAGTGTGCTGACAAACATGAGAAAAAAGAAGCCACCCAACAGCATACAAATAATACTTCCTGGCACCCAAAGTGGGCAACTGAACTCACTTCTCAGAAAAAACTGAGTGAGTTCATGAACATCTGAATGGACCACTAACCTGAGCAGCCTGAAGGGATGGTTTGATCGCAAGTCCTTCCCCCAGTTAGAACAAATAAGGGACAATAAACAGTGTAGGAGATAGCCAATGTACACTAAAGGTACTCCAAATGCCCTACATGCACGTCAAACAATTGTGGAAATTTCTGTCCAAGTCAAGCTCTGAAGGTCACATCTTATTTTTATCTCAGAAAGACACAGTCCTGAAAAATGCAAACTACATTTACATCTTTCACACGTTGGTTGGGAAAGCAATGCAAGATACACATTGTCTTATGAACATGCTCCACATCATCCACTGAGGTGAAGAGCAATCATAAAGGTTTCCATTTTGGGCTTTATGAATTTCAGTCTGTGGGCTCAGGACATCTCTCATTACTTGCACTGGCTATGTGGTTACCTTGCCAAGTTAGTGCTTCACAACAGCATTAATTACATATTCACTATACAGCAGAAGCTGTGCAAGTAGGACATTCTCCACATAATTCAAAGAGTGACATCCTGATGCACGGGTGAAGATGCTCGTCCTCTGCCAGAGAATTAAACGGGGTCTCCTAAGTCTGGAGTAAAAGCCTATGACTCTGAAGAGAGCAGCTGGCAGCTTCTCAGTAAGACCCATAAGCATGACGCTTCCCAGTGAACAGGTTACCTATATGGTAAGGATTTTTCTGAGCTGAACAACCCCAAGGTTGACCACAACTAGTTCTTAAGAAAAGCTTTTACTGGGCCAGAGATTTAGCTCAGTGGTTCCAGCACCTGCCTCGCAAGTGCAAGGTCCTGAGTTCGATCCTGGTAACCACATACAATGCTGGGCGTGGAGACGCACACCCACCAGCAATCAATACCACATACCACAGTGCTGGGCGTGGTGGCTCATGCCTGTCATCCCAGCACTCAGGAGGCAGACGCAGGAGGATTGCTGAGTTCCAGGCTTGCCTGGACTACATAGTGAGCTCAGGGCCAGCCTGAACTACAAAGTGTGACCCTGTCTCAAAAAAAAAAAAAAAAAAAAAAAAAGCTTTTACTATTAGACTTCAATCATTCTCATTCCCTGGACCAGACATGTCCAGAGAAAGCTAAGGTATGTCTGCAGTCTTGACCTTCAGGAAGCCTTCGGCAAGAGAAGGAGGCAGCTGCAGGACTAGATGAACACTTGTATGAGGTCGATTAATGCAAAAGAACTTGTAAGCAACATTTGTCCCTAAAGAAGTGGCTATGCGTGGAAAGAGAATTCTGTCATTTGTTTTATTCTTTACTCTTTTGTTTACTTCCACATTTTCAGAAAGAGGAAAGTGATAGTTCTTTTTCCTCTGGATAAAACACAGGCAAAGGGTTCCAATGGCTGACACTTCTGAAAGTGTACTCTCAGATGGACTTCAGCAATGTAGAG
>PVIC010024281.1:0-26131 GCA_004025085.1 Thryonomys swinderianus | reverse complement strand
GTTTATGATTGGAGGCTATCTTTGTGTGTGTTGTTATGAGGATATTAGTGCCGGACAACATTTCCCCTTATATATATGTACAAGGGAGGTGAGAGGCTGTAGGATATTGGTGCTGGGCAACATATAGGCACCTTTGCAATTTACAAACTGTTTTCTCTTGAAACCACTACACGGTAGTATATATTCTCCCACACTGGCTAAGTACAGGGGAACAGTACAATGTAAATAAAGTCAGTATATGATCCCAGTACTGATTCACTCTTGGAAAATATTCAAATTCCTTCCAAGTGTGAGCAAATTAAAAAACCTACCTGGAAAGTTCCGCAGTTTATACTATACTTCAAGTCAGAATTACATGGTGGCAAAATTTCTTGCAAACCTCATAATGACCACATTAGGAAGAAATTTCTCAGCCCCAACAAGTACACTTATGTTCACGTGAAAATCTCATGTAGTAATAATACTTTGGGACTGAAAAGAATGAGATAAGACAAGCAATACTGAGAAGATATCATACCACCAAATGGACTACTAGTGGCATCATTTCTTCAAAGCTTACACTTATAAGAATACTTTGTATTCTAGGTACGGTGGAGCCTTGACTTACAAGCCCGATCAGACCCCAGGGATGATTGTATCTAAGTCTGTACAGCTGAGACCTGGACGCTTCCCCAGGTCCACGCTGTAGACAATAAGAAGCACAAGAATCTTCCATCTACCTAATTAGCCCAAGTTGGATGTATGTAAAGCCAGTTTTACCTTGAATTTCCAGTGTACTCCCTATCTTCTTACTGTGCCCTCTAGGTAGTAAATGAGGTACATATTATCAACTGTCTTACAGTTGATCGAATCTAGGTACAAGGCACTTAAATAATTTTTGCACACTACGTGTCAGGGATAGTGGTCAAATATTCAATCATGTTTGATTGGATAGAAAAGCTATTAGTCACTATTGAGTTATCAACTGCAGTGTCAATGTCCAGAAATAACAGTATATAAACTATGTAATATTACATGACAAAACATACCATAAGTATCTGAAACATACATTCATAGCTCATTTATTCAGATGAAAGTAGGCGTAATGATCTAAATTTTGTTCAAAAAAAAGAGTACAGGATCAGAGACATCCATGCATTGCTCCAAATCACTTTTTGCCTTCGTTTTATTCCTCCTGCAGATTTAAGAACACTGTACAGCAGTTACCATCGGCGTGACACGGGAACACCTCGGCTGAACGAGGTTAACAGGAGGCATCTGCTTGTTACTTAGAGCACGTACCCAGGTCCACAATTCACACCTCCGCTGTACTGACTTACAGCCAATCGTCATTGCAGCCAGCCCTTGAGAACCGACCAGGTTTCTAAGTCAGAGGTCCACTGTGTTTGTATTTATTCTGGTTCCTAGAAACTTCACTCGAGTCCTCACTCCTCTCATTTCACTGGAGCAAACGTGGAGGGAATCCTCTCACTTCAACCGCACAGAGTACGGAGGCGCTGCAAGAGGCTGGCGCGCCGAGGGGCCGCACACAGCAGCTGCTGCCGACGTGCGGCTGGGACACGACACGGACCAAGAGCTAGCGCCGCTCTGGGAGCACCTGACTTCTGCGGCAGAGCCTAGCTCGTCCTGCTGCTTCCTGCCCTCTTCTAATGTCTACACACACACACCCTTTACGGGAATACACTCCAAAGAACATCTTTTTCAGTTTTGATGTAGTATTATTTAGTTCATGACCTGCCTCCGAATTTCTGTAAAAATATCTGCTCATCTCATTATTTACATGTTTAAAGTTGTCTGTACATATTTTATAGTGTTTTTTTTGTTTGTTTGTTTTTGAGACAGGGTCTTGCTTTGTAGTTCAGGCTGGCTCTGAGCTCACTATGTAGCCCAGGCAAGCTTCGAACTCAGCAGTCCTCCTGTCTCTGCCTCCCGAGTGCTGCGATGACAGACGTGAGCCACCATACCCAGCACTGTGGTATGTGGTATTGATTGCTGGTGGGTGTGAGTCTCCACGCCCAGCATTATATGTAGTTACCAGGGATCGAACTCAGGACCTTGCACTTCTGAGGCAGGCGCTGGAACCACTGAGCTAACCCTCTGGCCCATATTTCATAGTTATTAATCAAGATACACTCGATAATTCAGTTTTTTTTCTATTGCTTTGTAAAATTTTTCATATTTATCTCAAGATGGCACAGGTTTCATATTTCTGCTCAGCTGCTCTATTATTTGAAGTTTTTTAACATACTGATCAACATTTATGTCCTTGGATCGAATAATTTTCCTTTCATTCCCATGCTGTTTGACTCCTTTAAATACAACAAAATTTATTTTCTGTATTTCAAGTTTCCTTTAAAAACTAGACATTTTTAGTGACCTCCACTACCAGTAGTTATGTATTTTATTTTTTACAGGAAACTGAGCTTCTTGGTAGGATCCAGGGCTTTATGGAAGCTCAAGGAGGTTGTGACTCCTGATCTCTGAACCTCTTCCGGTTTATAGACAGTTGAAAAACAAAACAAAAAAAAAATGCTTCATCAAAAAACACCAATAGTAGCAGAAACTTGGGGTTCTTGATTTATCCGTATCACTGTTTCTACCAGTGCCCTAACAGTTTGCATCCTACTTTTCCAGAGTATCATACCACTAAATTCATAAACATTTTTTCCTGTTTCATAAGTAGAGGGAAAGAAGTACATCTTAAGGAACCACTTACTGCTAATCTTTGGGGGAAAAAATGGCTACTTCTTAAGAAACAATATCCTAAAATCACAGTTCAGGGAAAGGGGTGCTCCAGGGTGAATGTTTTCCAGTAAAATTTAATAATAAGATTTCCGTCTTGTAAGAAGATCCCACTTTGAGGCGGGCCTCTTCCTCACCCACCCCCTGTTTCTCAAAACTGAAAACCGGCATAGAACCATCTCTAGCTGCCGCGGTTCCGGAATCCCGCGGTCGCTGTACTGGTAATCGTACCTTGATTTGCTTTTAAAACCTTTGGTTCGCTCTATTTTAAAACTGTGCCTGTTCTTTGGCGTTGCTTCCTTCCAGGTAGCCATCCGCATCAGCAGAGCCCCTCCGCCGGGAACTCGGGACACGACAAGACACAAACAAAATGTCCTTCAACGTGCAGTTTGCAAACTCTTCCTTGTTTGCTGCCTACTGTCAGCTTTAAATAATGTACAAATCAACTTCAGTACCGTGGAAATAATCAACATAGTATCAAAACCTGGAGTTTCTCGTGGAGCACAAATCAAAAGCTGTAGGAATCCAACAGCTGGAGCCTGTCTCATTATTTCCCTGTTCTTTGATGTGCCTTTCAGCCAAGTATCTCAGAGAATTACTCGCAGATATGTCTGTCTACAAATTCTACATTGCTTACATATTATAGTTTCCAACAGAGATAAATACTGTAACTGAGTTCTCATTTTCAAAATAGAACCCCCTCTTTTTCATCTTCTATTATGCACACAATCTTGTAAATGGCAGAACTGAAAATCAGCTGCATCTAATAAGAGAATCAAGTTTGTTATTGACTCTGAGATGTTACTTTCCATTAGATCATCCATCATAGCTTTATTATGTGATCAACTGCCTAATTAATTTTGTACTAGGGTATTTAGATAGAACACTGAATGTTTCAGTGGGGTTTTACTATAATCCTGCACCTGCGGCCTCAGAGATTTAGCTGTCCTCCGATCGTAAGTTTGTACTGTGCCTAAAATCACTTCTGCTTCACTAGGATTCCAGCAATTCAGTCCAGTAAAACTCAGCAATATTAATTTCAGAAACACCAGAACATTTGCATCTGTGATATGTTTCTTTGGACTTTAATCAGATCAAAGTCACTGCAAGATATTAAGAGCACTAGATACAATATTTTGTTCAGACAGTTTTAGTGGTTAAATCAGACACTGTTTTGATTTTCTGTGCTTATCTGTTAATATGAACAGATGCAATCATGCTATTGTATAATGACTCTTGATTGCCAGCAGTATTTGATTTTGCAACCATTCGGTGGTGATAATTAAAGATAACGGGATATCCTATACAGTAATAATTAAAGATAGGTTTATGGGCTTTATCACATGAATAAATGTCATGCAGGAAGAATTGCTTCTCTAAAGTTCATTATGCAACGCATATTTTTGGAAGGCTAAGTTTGAAAAGTCTCAAAAAAAGACATTTATGTGCAATGCGCTTAGCTAAACCCTGAGCCCATTTTAAATTTTTCACTTGTCCTGGTTGCCACATATTGAAGATTGTTCTTTATTTATTCATGAAAAGATCACTAAGAATGCACTGCTCATAAGATGGAAAAAGAGAAGACTAAAATAATACAGAATCTTGTATTTCACATATAAATAGGCACTTCTAAATGTACATATAAATAATATTTGATCAGTCTGCAACTGGAGAAGAGGTAATAGAACCTGTGACAGCTTGCCTTTATCTACTCTGTGGAAGCCAGGTGACTTCAGAAAGCAGATGACCCCTCTCACAGGACATAATTCCACCCAGAATTGAAGCTGAAGCAAATCCTTTATTAAATTCTTTATTAATGTGAAAAAGATGACAATGGCCCATCACAAAAGGTAGTCCTTGAAAGGCCATGAGTGGGCCTATCTGAAGCCATCTGCTCTAGGAATACGTGGCTTTCAGAGGTAATGGTGTCACATCCAGTACAGGACATGCAACTGAATTTACTTTTAGATTAAAAAAATACTATCACTTATCTGAAATTCAGATCTAGCTCTATGATCCATAATTGTACTCATGAAATCTCCCAGTCCCTGCATACACATCTATAGTTTCTGACAACTACACTTCTGAATATCTGCTGTGTTCTCCTCGATCATACTTGAGAGACCAGACATGGGGTCTAGACCAAAGGCTGGAGTGAGAGCAGATGGAACTCACAGCAGGAGCTGGGTAAGGCCCGATACCTGGAGAGTAGCTTTGCGGGACAACCAGACGCGGTGCCCTTCAGATCTCTGTATCTTTCCTACCTTCTTTTGTGTCTCAGTGCTTCAACACCCAACATTTGATGATGCTGTTGGAGGAAGAGCACAGAGATGCTTGGAACTTTAACTCCTTTTAATCAGATTTCTGTTGAACTTCAGTGGATCCTTGACTTGTGAATTTTATTTGATCATGAGGGCTGGTTGTAACTCAGGCTGGTCAAATGAAGGCTCAGGCTCCTCTACAGATATTAAAGTCTTTCTTTTCTACAGAGGCAGATTGTAGCATTCTTAGACATTGACCCAGGTTTTCTCAAGCCCACACAGAAAAAATGTTGAAAGTTTCTTCCCAGAATTCTGTTATATATCCAGAAACACAAGAGGCCAGACTTTGAAGATCATATCTCAAGACTTTGGTCGTAAGTTCAAAATAAAATTCCAGGGCTGGAGCTTTAGCTGAACGGTTCTGGCACCTGCCTAGCAAGTGCAAGGTCCCTGGTTCGATCCCCAGTAACCACATACAACAAAATTCTGCATGGTGACTCATGCCCACCAACAATCAGTACCACATGCCACAATGCCAGGTATGGTGGCTCAGGCTGCAATCCCAGCACTTGGAAGGCAGAAGCAGGAGGACTGTTATGAGTTTGAGAATTTCCTGGGCTACATCGTGAGCTGAGGGCCAGTCTGAACCACAAACCGAGACCCTGTCACAAATATAAAGTAAAATAAAATAAAATTCCAATCATAACCCATTTTTATATTTTTATATCAGGCCAGTCATAACTCAAGGGTCTATTGTAACAGCAAAGAGATTTGAAATTTTTATTACCTTCTTAAATGAATGGATATAAAACAAAGATCTCCTACTAGACTACTTTAGCAACCTGAAATAGATAGATTTTACAGTCCTCTTCCTTCCCAAGCCATATCATAATTAGGTTTTTGACTCACAGAACATCTTCTGCACTAAGTTAAAGGAAGGGTGAAGTATGTTTTTCCCTATGTGTTAACAGGGCATGGGCTCTAAGACATAAGAGATACTTAAAATCTATACATGTTGAAGTTCCTTGTTTGGAATGGCATAGTATTGGCAAAAACCATAGCCACATCCTTCCATAATTTTTAAATGCTCTCTGGATGGGTAAATAAGTCTTTCTGTAATGTGAAAAGAATTGAGAAACGGAGGAGGGATACTGGATTAAAAACACAACTGAGATGTGTTACATACATGTATCAACTTCATACAAGGAAAGTAAACATGTACTTCAGACATGTATTAATAAAACAAATAACAGATTTCCTATGAGTGTATTATAAATGCTATTTACATCATTGCTATAAATATTGTTAAAGCAATAATGATGAGAAAAAGTATTTCAGAATAGATGATTTTTTTCTGAATATTCTTGATCTACAGTTGGAGAAATTGACAGATGCAGAACACATGGGGACAATAAGCAAACTGCCTCTATGTGTTCTGAAGCTATCTGATAAAACAATTTAAAGTGTCTTGAAAAGATATAGAGAGCAAGAAACTGGGTAAGAGGCACGATATTCTCCTGTGTACAAGTTGTGACTCAAAGAAAGATTATCATTCCCTGACTTAAAGATGTAAATTTGTGTAAAAAAAATAAGGGGCCTTAGTTTATAAGCTGTGGGACCTAGAAGATACCATTAAGCCACTCCCAGTGGTAACTCCAAGTTCTGCACATGTATATAAATAAAACATGAATGGAAGCTTATATAAGCAGCAAAAGTCATGGTGCACTTAGTGCAACACAGATCCTTACAAATACCATATGGTCAACTAAAACCAACTATTCTCTTATGGGTAGTATTTGGATTCTTTTAGCAGATGTGACTTTTTTTTTTTTGAGACAGGGTCTTGCTTTGTAGTTCAAGTCTCACTATGTAGCCCAGGCAAGCCTGGAACTCAGAAATCCTCCTGCCTCTGCCTCCAGAGTGCTGGGATTACAGGGGTGAGCCACCACGCCCAGCATTGTGGTATGTGGTATTGATTGCTGATTGCTGGTGGATGTGAGTCACCATGTCCAGCATTGTATGTGGTTACCAGGATCGAACTCAGGGCCTTGCCCTTGCAAGGCAGGTGCTGGAACCACTGAGCTAAATCTCTGGCCCAGCAGGTGTGACAATTTTAAATATGAAGCATAATTTTGAAAACATTTTGACAGTTTTTTGACAACTGTTTTTCTTCTTCAAAGCAGATAACCAATGAACTCAAAAAAGGCCAAAAGGTAACATTCCAGCAAAGCTTTACCAGGCAGAGATTTTCAGCATAAGGAAGAATGTATTGCATGGGATGTATTCTATGAATATTAGCATCTTGTCATGACAGGTTTATGATTTAAGGGATGTGTACTTAAAGAGGTTAAGTTTTCACGGATTCCAGTGGAGTCAGCTCTGCTAAGCAGCTTGTTCTGAAGATGCAAATTTGACCTAATGTAATTGGTATACTATAGACTAATGTAAGTGTAATGTGAAGCATATTTATTCAAATATGGTTTCATCCGAGTGAAATGCTAGGTGAGAATAGAAAACTGAATTCACTGAGCTGACCCAATCTGGAAAGGAACACAGAGGTTCCAGATACCAAACATCTTCTGAAGTTTCCCATCTCCATGCCTGGCTCACTTATTCTGTTTTTGTGTCACACTTTTCCACAGGTAACAGGTAACTTCTCTTCCCCCATTTCTGAGTCCTAAGGTTCATCTCTTCTGACAGTTCCACAAACTTACTATGTTTTAAATACTATATTTGTTGTCATATCCATGCTTCTCTTAACCATTGATGCATAGAGCTATGCTCCCAGTTTTGTAGATTTTTACCTTTTTTCAAAATCAATGACAAATGTCAATAACAATATTTCTGAAGGTTGTTTTTCTAACAGACTGGCCCTGACCTCACTATATAGTCCAGGCAAGCTTCGAACTCAGCAATCCTTCTGCCTTTGCTTCCAAGTGCTGTGATGACAGGCGTGAGACATCACCCCTGGCATTGTGGTATGTGGCACTAATTGCTGCTGGGTGTAAGTCACCACTCCCGGTATTGTTATATGTGGTTACCAGCAGATCGAACCAGGGACCTTGAGCTTGCTAGGCAGGCACAGCAACCACTGAGCTAAATCTCTGGCCCATAGCAAAGTACTATTAAGAGGGTAATAAGCTACAGAACTCACTGAATAATGAAGAGCAGCATTACCCAGTAGTGAATTGTTTGTTACAAATGGTTAATCCTTTTTATCTATGGTTTTTCTGTAACGAGAATTTAAATCATGGTCCAGTATGAAATGTTTGCATTTATTCGAGGTAAGAGGATAGAAGTATGGAGTAGCTCACAATTAATTATTTTCATGTTAATATTTTAACATGTCATCCTTAATAATTAGCTGAATCTTGCCTCATATAAACAGTAGCTCAGTAACTAAAAAATCTCTATAGGATATTAAGAAGTGGAATTACATACAGGTTAAGTAAGCATACCCAGGAAGTCCAGGTAAGAGCTGAGCTCACATTTCTCAAACATAATAACCATTTTATAATTTTATTTAATAATGCAATTTAACAATTTTCAAACTATTTCCACTTGGAAGCTCATCCTCCAGCCCCAGAAGTTCATGGCACAGATACTGACTTCATTTCCAGGCTAGATTTCATGTTCTACTGCTCTTACACATTGGTGCTGAATGGGCTTGTGCCATTAAGCAGATGCTGCCATTTCCACGTGGCATTCAAAGCTTGTCACTAAATGCAACACAACATAATTAATTTTGATCATGGTTTAGAGTCCAGCCAGACAGTATCCTAGTTAGTCAACTAATATGTCATCTAGAAAGGAAAAAATAATTTTTAAACCCTTGCTTATATGGTGATTTTCAATCTACTTAAGAAGTGATGTATGTCATGAATCCAAAGAGACCAATTAAAAAGTATTTCTTTCTTGGAGTTGCTGACTGTACACTAAGATGTTGCCATATTAAAGAAAGAGGGAAAGAAAAAAGAAATCATATATGCTTTCCTGCTATTCTTACTCCCTCAGGACAGGAAGTTTGGAATGTATTTTCCTACAATGATGTAGGTAGATAATGGTGATTTAGGTGTCCTGTGAAGTGCTTTGGTCCTATGTCTTAGGACCATCATTTCCTTCAAAACAAAGAAAGAAAGAAAGAAAGAAAGAAAGAAAGAAAGAAAGAAAGAAAGAAAGAAAGAAAGAAAGAAAGAAAGAAAGAAAGAAAGAAAGAAAGAAAGGAAAATAAACAAAAGGAGCTGTGGATTCATTTGTGCTGACAGTATGTTAGTGCCTTTTTATTCCAATTTACACATAATAGGGTGAAACAATTTTCTGACTTCATGCATGCCCTTTTGGGGTAATGGTGTAAGGCTCGATTAGCTCCTAAGAGCACAAACTCTCTAGCAAGTTATCAACAGACTGAGCCTTACCTTTGGAAGTAGGTCAGGTTCCTCGCCTATATCAATCATTTCTGTAGTAAGGATGAGACATCAACGGGAAGAAACAGCACTCATACAGAGAAACAAATTGTCAGACACATTACAAAATTAAGTGTCTTCCTTCAAAATATTCCTCATGCTTAAAAAAAAAAAAAACAATGAACATTACACTTCAGTGAAGGGACTATGCAAACTCCAGGCTGGCCTCTGCAAAATGTGATCATCCTTTTTGTCATGACTAAGAATAATTTTTCATATACAGTCTAAGGGACAGTGAACACCATTTTTTGAAAACATTGACACAAGCTCAATAACTAAGTGAAGTGCAAATTTGGTTTTAAATTTGCAGATTTGAAATATGCCTGTGTTTGCCAGCTGACAGGTGAACTATTACAGCATTCTACACCACCATCATTCTCTGCAGTTTCCATGGATTTAGATGCTTGTCTAAAATTCTCTGTTGATTATTTTTGGTAGATAATCAGTTCTGCATTCAACGTTGCTCTCTTTTGCCCTCTTAGCACTTTGATTTCCATTGTGGCTGGTGAAAATAATTTAGTTCCAAAATAAAACTTCAGAAAAATAGGCAAATAAAAATCATGCCCAAGCTTTTATTTTTTAAATAATATATTAATTTGAATTTTGGGTGAAAGAGAATGGCAATTCAAATAATGTGTGTTCCTTCATGGTTTAAATAATTACTGGTGAAAATAAATAAACATGGAGGGTTCTTCCATTAAAAGTTAGAATGGTTCTATATCTATAAAATTTTTGGTCCAAAGAACCCTTTTCATCTATTGGTCTTCTTTAGATTTTTAATTCAGGATGATCCACAAAAAGTCAATAAAAATGCCCCAGATTAAAATACCTAAGAGTTGCATATGCTAATTATTAAAGTTTTAAAGAAAGAAAATAATACATTAAAGCAGAGATGGAATCCATACAGAGTTCTACTTAATTGAAACATATGAATGCTAAATATGCTTTCTTGGCCAATCATATCTCTAAGGATGTACCATAAAAAAGAGTGCACCCATATATTCCAATTAATGTTTCTGTCTTGGCTGACTTACTGGGGATTTAGAAAGCCAGAATATTCTAGCGACTTCACACACACAGCCTGCGACTTGGGCCCATATTTTAACACACTACTCTTTCCAAATACTGACATGTGCTCCTAACAGAAAATGATAGGTATATGGTAGTTCCCAATTAACATTATAGAAAGCTATAAAAAAAGGTAAGAAAGATGCTGTTGTATATTATTGCTTATAATTATAAAACATACCTTCTTTTAAGTGTGGAGGCTGTACGTGGCAGCAAGGTTTGCAAATGCATATATGTAGTTTACTCTGGCCACATGAGTCCATCATGATCACGAACAAGGAAAGGTGTCAGATGAGAAGTGCCAATTTACCCCATGACAAATGAAACAGAAGACATTTCCATGCTCAGAATAAAATGAGTTATTTATTCATGTGGATAATGTTTCTAAAATAAATTAATATATTTATGAATCCATTAAAATCTCTCATTTCATTGCATCTACTCCACAAACAATTGAAATTGGCCCTGTGTCACAAGGCAGTTGGAAGATTATAATCTTAGTTCCTTGCCATGCCAGGCAGGTAAGAGGGAGAGAGGAGTTATCAAGTGCAAAGTATATGACTGTTGACTTTTAGGTCCATTTTACTCAGAAAAATAACACTGCAAGACAATATATGTTCTTTATTTAAGTTTGGCTCTTCCTCTGACTTTTCATAGAAAATATGCAACTGCTTTCCAAAGTAATTGACAAATTCCATTGCCACCTGGTATTTATACCCCTCTGGTTGCTATGAGATACTAAAATATAAAGTTCTATTTTGTCATTCATACATATATTTCTGCTTTCTGATACTCAGTGTGTAATTATTTAAGTTTCACTTTTGATCCAATTGTCAGCTTTATTTCTAGGCTAATCATTAATTTGAAATGAAATTGTTTCTAGATTACAATTTTTTGAACTAGAATTAAATCTGGAAATCTTAAAAAAATGCATATTGCTTGGTTCTAACACTGTCCTAATAACCCCGATACTTAGGGTCATAAATTTATAATGTTAACAGTTTTCTCAGCTGATTCTTTGTCCACTAATGTTTGGCGATGAATGTTTTCAATAATTTCACAGCTCAATAAAACCTCCACTGTAGGTTAACAAGCAAAATCCAAATGGAGGGAGTAAAGCACCATTCCATTTGTTAGTTACACTTTGGTGGAAGCCAGAGAAAATACCGGCTAAATGAGCTTTTGGAATGGTGCCTGGCTTTCATTAATTCCTGCCATTTTCCCCCTACTATCACGCAATATGAAATGTGATGATCTGAACTTTGGGTCCATTATGCAAACTGAATTTCTGAATCTATGCATGGAAAATTTTATTGTAAGTAGTGAAATGGAGACACATAATATGCATTTGTTCTTGTATCAGTCAACGAATTACTGTCACCTACTTTGTGTAGCAACTATTATTTTAAACCAGCCATGTAAAATATAAGTAAAAGTGAACTCTGGCTCTTGGAGAATGACATGTGACCAAGAATATGGAAAAATAACTGGAATCCACTACAATAAAATTATGGACAAGGAGCTGTGGAAACAGGATATAGTGAGGTATTTATCCAACTCTGGTAAGAAAGAAAGAAAATGGATCTTGATTACATGAGAAACTCTATTATAGGAACTTTTTGGTTACAATAAGCAAAGAGATTGCTAAGACCCAAAGTATGAAGATACAGAGAAAGGCACACTGAGTAAATGGTTAGTGCAGTTCATGCCCCAGACACACAGGCCCTCGGGGTGGTGGTAGGGACTGTATGTCTTTGTTTGTATGTTTGAGATGGGTTTGGAGTTAGCAATAAAACTCTTTAGGAAGATTAGTAGGATTTTACCACAAAACAGTGAAAGTATATTCTGACCGCAAAACTAATTTCAACTAAATGCATGGGAATATTAGAAGGTCCACCTTCACTAGGGTATTGAAGTTTCGCGGTCTGAGAATACGTAACACATGTGGTGAGGAATCACTTTTTATACATTTAGGAGGTCAGACTATAAAAAGATTAAATTATGAGTTAAGAAAATTAGTTATAATGCCAAATACAAGAATGCAATAAATCAGTGAACACACAGATGAATGAAGTGAAAATATTTAATAAGGAAAATGGCATGATCAGACAGAGGTTTGGGAATGACATTTACAGGAGCAGTCACTTTGCACACTGTGAGAGTCCAGGCCAGGTTGGGTATTCTACCAATCCATAATACACCTCACCAGTGTCCCCCTGTGGGAAATCCTACATAGCTTCCACATGCCTCAGCCATAGCTTCCCAGATCAGGAGATGAATCTTATAGTCGGGATGCAAGTGAATAAAGCCAAAGACAATAAAATAAAATCTTATATTTCTTTTTGTGCAGAACGAAAAGAAGAGGCACAACTAAGCCACAATTGGATGGTAAAACCAAGGGGAAGATGACAATACATGCCAGGAAATGGTTTCTTTGGAGTGAGGCAGAAGTAGAACAGACAGAAGGAAGGGGAAGAAACCCAGGGTATGAATCACTGCTCACTGCGAGTGTGGTCCCATGGATGTTGATTTTATATCAGTTTAGCTATGATTTCTACTTTATCTCTGTGCTACACAACATATATATTAAGACATAGTCAATTAAATAAGATATACATAGATAGAATAAAATATTTGAGTATTTTAAAGTTATTGGTCATAGGATAGTTTAGCATCTGGGAGACTGGGTATATACTTGATTTAGGTAACAATCATGTAAACTTATTTTCAACATTTAATCCTGTCTGATGTTAGCTAAATTTAGAGTTAGTTTAAGTACATAAAACTATAACTTTCACTATTAGGTTATTAACCACCTTACACGAGGCCTCTTACAGAATTTCTGAAATATCTTATTGTTTACGCCCTCAAGGCCAGAGGGACTCGGCAGCTCCAGGGCCAACGGTGCCTCCCCCAGCAAGCAAAACAGTTAGCTGGCTGTCAAGTGAGAAACAGAGTGGGGTTTCCCCCAGAAGTAAATCCTTCAACGTGAAAGGCTAGAGTTGGAGGAGAAAGTCACTGTAGCACAAGATATATTTTAGAGCACCTAACTAGAAGCCCTCGGGGAGGGATTGAGAGTTCAGGACTGAGTTACAGAAGAACGATCCTTCAGGGCTGTGGGGTCAGCCGGCCACAGTGACTGGGTGGGAACGGGCCACAAGAGATGGCTGTGGAGAGGCCGTGGACTAGATGAAGACTTCTGAGATGCTTACGCTCAGGCCAGGAAGGGTGAGGCAGTGTGTCCCTCCCTGGCAGGAGGCTGCTCATGTGTGGCTTTCCCAGAGGTCTTGTCCTGAATCTGCTGGTAAGAATCCCAGCAACTGCTTGAACCAACCCCTTGCTGTCAGCACCCTACGCAGAACTCAGTGGTCTGTTTGCTGCCTCCATCTGCCAGTGCAGTCGGGGATATGTTATGGCTTCCCTGGCTGCCGCAGCTTAGGTCACATGAACAGAGGGCCTGGGCCTTCACAGAGGTACAGGCCAAAAAGCTGGGGAAGAAAAGCCAAACACAGAGGGTGCAGACACTGGGAGAGGGCTGAGTGAGTATGGCTGAACAGCACACATCATTGGCCAACCAAAGGCAGAGCATTCTCTCTCTCTCTCTCTCTCTCTCTCTCTCTCTCTCTCTCTCTCTCTCTCTCTCTCTCTCTCTCTCTCTCTCTCTCTCTCTCTCTCTCTCACACACACACACACACACACACACACACACACACACCAGTGGGTCTCTCCCATATCTGGAGAAGTTCTAGACCCTGGAAAGAAAACACTCATTCAAAAACAAAGAAGGGACTCTTTTCTTTGTTCTTCCTTTCTTTTTTGTAGGCTTTCTTCTCATTTTGGCTCTCACAGTTTCTTCTTTTTCTTATATATTCTTCTCTATTACTATTATCTAATTTTAATATTTTTCTTCTGCTCCACAATAGGATCTTTTATCTCACTTTCACTTTCTCATCTTTCTTTTTACTGAATCCATTCCCCCCCACCCCCTTCATCCTTCTTAATATAACTGTTAAGCTTATTAATCTTCAGACATTGGGTGGTGGTCCTATGCTTTTATTTAATTCATCTGTATTATTCACAGTAGTAGAGTTGTTGGGTCAGTATATATTTAAGTCAGGACTTAGCCCTTCCCTGTATCTGTATTATAATTACAGATCGATCTGCTTTTGTTAAGGACAGTACCATTTTTATGGTTCTCACGTTACCCTGATAGCCAGTTGGACTCCATTACTGTTGCTGAGGTTGTTGCTATCGCCAGGGTGGAATAGCTGTTTCAGTTAACAGGCCTGTACTGTATGCCAACATCTGGTTTGTCTTGTGTCATAAATAATATTGATGTTTATTTCTGGAGAACTGGGCGGTGAGCCAATCGCATTGCTCTAGCCCCTTGCAAATTAGCAAAAGTGGCTGGAATACAGGCACGCCTATGGTTAGCGACGCCCAGATTGCATCACTGGAAAGCAGGAGCAAACTGAAGACATCGCACTAGTGAACAAGTTGTTCCACTCTAATTGGTCCACAAATCTCAGGGGGCACATACCCACAGGTTCATACAGAGAGAAAGAGACAGAGACAGAGCGAAAAATAAGAAAATAAGGAAGGAAAATAGTTTCAAAAATTCTTACAGCCCCAAAGCTGATCAACTGGATGTGGGTGGTAGGAAAATCAATAGCCAAACAGGTGAATTATACAAAGTGGTAAAAGAAAGCACAAAACGAAAAGAATCAATAAGGTGCTTAGCAAGCCCCCAGATGATATAACTGAACAGATAATGGACATAATAAACCAAAGGATCAGTTAGCTTCAGCACATTGTGTTAAAAAGACAAGGAAAATAAGTAAAATGGCATGAAACACAAATGACCAGTAGAAAGAAGTAAATTTAGGAAAATATGTCAAACAGAAACTCAGGAGATAAAAAAACTTTATTAAACTTATAAGCACCAGAAGTGATCACTTTGAAGACAGAGTGTCAAAAATAGAAGGCAGGCTGATGTAGGAAACTATATACTCGATACTTGAAAACAACAAATGAACTTAAAAAATTGTAAAGGTGCTAGAGGGCACAAAGACTAATTCAGGATTACCTAGAATAAATGGCAAGTTAGAAAATAGCAAATATGGCATAAAATCTATTTACAGAAATAATAGCACACAAAGCACCCATATGGAGATATAATTTAACATGTAGAAAAGTGAGGCATGTGGAATGCCAAACACCCATGATCAGAAGGAATTTCTCTGTGGTAAATTATCATCAAAATTTCAGAATTCAACACAAGGCCAAAGTCTTAAAAACCATTAAAGAAAAGAAAAAAAAAACAAATCTAATGGAATAAATAAATATTAAAATAAATTTATTGGAATGATAGCAGAGTTCTCAATGCAAACTTTATAGGCCAAGGGAGTTTGGAGTGAAGTATTTCAAGCCTTACAAGAAAACAACTTCAAATCCAGACTAATATATCATGCAAAATTATCCTTCAAAACTGATGGAGAAATAAATTCTTTCTGTGACAGAGAGCAGTTCAATAAATGCACAAAGATTAAACCAGCACTTTAGAAAGTTCTCAAAGATATTCTAGAAAGTCAAAGTGAACCCTGCTATGCCAAAATATTTAACATAATGAATAGATGAGGTGGGATAAATGATCATATAAAAGGAGGAAAAATTAGAATTTCAACAAGAATGTAATGCAATTATAGGAATGAATCAGTACCTTTCAGTAATAATATTCAATATTAATGGTCATGGATCCCCAAACCAAATGACAGATTGGCAAACTAAAAAAACAAACAAACAAAAAACTAACATTATGCTGTACACATCAAACAGATTTAATTCAAAGAAATTCATAGGATGAAAATCAAAGGATGAAAAGCTATGGAACAGGAGCCCTGAACATATAGGAGTAGCATTCCTATTTTTAGATAAAATGGACATCAAGGAAAAACTGACCAGAAGAGGCACAGAAGTTCACTATATACTGGCTATGCAAATAATTCAGCAGCAATAGATAATAATGAAAAAGCTTCATAAAACAACTATCAAGGACAGAAAAGATCACATGAGTAGCAACATATAGTGTTATAAATACACAGCTCAACTGTCAACATATATAAAAAATCAATAAATAAATATCAGACTTTCTCCAGATCTTCCTACATACAGGCTTAATATATATCTATAGAATGTTCTACCAAACAACAGAATACAAATTCTTTTCAGCAGCACTTGTGACTTTCCCCAAAATAGACCACATACTACCTACCCTATAATGTATTGTTAACTTAAATACAAAAGAATAAAAATTATTCTCTGCATGTTATCAGATCAAAGTACAAGGAAAATAGAAATCAATGATAAAATACAGCACACAGAACATCCAAATATATGACAATTAAGCAGTGAACTTTTAAATAATCAGTGGTTGAAAGAAAAACATTAAAGCAGAGATTGGACATTTCCTAGAATCAAACAATAATACCAGTACAACAGAGAAAACCTTATGAGACATAGGGTAAGCAGAACTACAGTTACCTTTATACCTATGAATGTCCACATCGGGAAAACAGGCAACATCAAATAAATAACCTATAGATGTACCTATAGGTCTGAGAAAAATAATCCAAATTGAGTTTGTACAAGATATGAAATTATAAAGACCAGAGCAGAAATTTTTGAAATGAAAACAAAAAAAGCAAAGAATTGATGAATCAAGGAGTTGTTTTCCCCCCAAATCAACAAAATCGACAAATCCTTTGTCAATCTCATATAAAAGGGAAAATATCAATGCAATTAGAAATGAAAAAGATAGGATAATAGACACTCCTAAAGTCCAGAAGATTGTTAGTAACACTCTGAAAATCTGTAGTTCAATAAACTGAAATTAAAAAGAACTATGTAGGTTCCCCCATATATATGTAATTACCAAAATAGATACATGTGAATTACCAAAATGGAACCAAGAATATAAAAATCATCAACAAGCTAACAATAGAAAAAAAGTCAAGACAGTAACAAAAAAGCCTAACAACTATGAAAAGCCCAGACAGAGCCCACTGGATTCACCACTGAATTCTATCCGGGCTTCAGTAAGAATGTAATGCCAGTACTCCTCAAACATTTCAATGAAATTGAAAGGGAAGGAGGACTGGCAAAATCATTCTTGGATGCTAATATCTGGATTTTCAAACTGGACAAGGTCTCAACTAAAAACAAAACGATCAAGCCATCTCTCTCTCCTCTCTCCCCCTTCTCCTCCCCCTCCCTAACTTTCTCTCTCTCTCTCTCTCTCTCTCTCTCTCTCTCTCTCTCTCTCTCTCTCTCTCTGTCTCCTCTCCCCTCCCCAGTATCAGAGATTGAACTCTCAACCTTGTACTCACAACGCAGGTGTTGGTGCCACTGAGCTGAATCCCCAGCCAGACCAATCTTTTTAATGAACATAGATGCAGAGATTTCAACAACATACTCCAAAACACAATACAACACATCATCCATAAGATTATACATCATGAGCACAAAGGCTTCATCTCAGAGATGAAAGTATGTTTCTCACACACAAATCAATAAATGCTGTGTGTAATATAAGCAGAATAGAAGAAAAATTCATGTGATCATATCAATAGATTCAGAAAAATCTTGTGACAGAATACATTTGTTCATGATAAAGACCCTGATACATAAAGAAGATACATATAGAAGGAGAATATCTCAATCTGATAAAAGACACTTATGACAAAACTACTACCCAAATCATATTAAATGATGGAAAAGTAAAAGCTTTTCTTCTAAAATTTAGAACAAGGCAAGTAATTCTATGATCACCATTCCTCATCAAAACAGTACTAAAACATTAGTCAGAGCAATCAGACAAAAGAAAGAAATAAAAGGGTAGAAGTGATAATTAACGTGTCATATATTGGTACAAATTCCCCAATGTTGTGAGTGATTGTGTGATGTATATAAAATGTACCAATAAAGAATTCAATTTAAAAAAAGAGATTTATGTACAAGAAAAGACATAGTCAAATTTTCATTATTTGCCGATGGTATGAGGCTCTTCATAGAAGATAGAAAAATTACACCACAAAAAATGCCAACACTGCACCTATAATTAAGAAAAGTCAGCAGTGAAGCACCATACACAATCAAGACACACTGTTCCTGTGTGCCAATAATGAACTCACCGAGTAAACAACAGCAACAAGAAAAATTAAACACTTAGGCAAGTTTAGCAAAGGAAGTGAAAGACCTCAATAAGAAAAACTGCAATACTCTGAAAAAGATAAAAAAAATCGTATCATAAAATACAAAGATAACTCCTGTTCTGAAATATTTTCAAAGTATTAGACATACTTCTAAAACTGATATGTAGTTTTAATGCAATCCAATCAAGTTATCATCAGTACTCCTAACAGAATGATAGAAAAGTTCTAAAATTCATAAAGAACCAAAAAAAATACAGAATAGCAAAAGCAGACCTGAGCAGGAAGAGCAAAGTAGGTGGTATCACAATCCTGAATTGGAAGCTATACTGTAAAGCTACAGTGACAAATACAGCATGGTACTGGGGAAAAAATGAAACAAACAAACTAAAACAGACATGTGGATCAATAGAACAGAATGGAGGATACAGTAACAACCTCATGCACATTCAACCATCTGATCTCTGATGAGGGGGGCAAGAAACATATCATGGAAAAAGATAATCTTTTTAAAAAATGATACTGGAAAAAATGGCTGTCAACAATTTAAAGATTGAACCTAGACACTTGTCTCAACATATCCTAGACTAAACTCAAAATGAGGAGAGATCTAAACATAAAAATCAAAACCCCTGATCTGCTAAAAAATAAAACAGGCAAACTTCTAAATAGGTTCAGGCAAGTATTTTCTGATCAGAACTTCAATTGCAAAAGAAGTAACATAAAGAATCAACAAATGAAATTAGCAAAGGAAGTAAACAATAGAGTGAAGAGATAACCTAGACAAAAAAAAAACACTTCTATCAGCTATTCTTCAGACAGAAATCTAATATCTAGAGTATATAATATCTAGGAGGAAATTTAGCATTTCCAATTAAATAACTAATAAAATCTCAACCAGAATTAATAAACACCTCAGCAAAAGAAATATGAATGGCCAATAAATACCTTTAGAAATGTCTTCAACATTCCTGGCCATTTGGAGAAATCCAAATCAAGACAAGACTAAGATTTCATCTCACCCCAGGAAAAAAATGGCCATTAGCGAGAAATCAAATGATAACAAATATTAATGAGCCTGCAGAAAAAAAGGAACTCCTCTACATCACTGATTGAAATTTAAACTAGTAAAAGCACTATAGAAATCTGAATAGGGATGCCTCAAAAACTAAAAATAGAAATTTTACTGGATCGAGCCATTCCTTTCTGAGTATTTCCTCAAAAGTGGTAAAGACATCATATTACAGAGACACAGGCATATTCATGTTATAGCAGGTTGACTCATGACAGCTAAATCTTGGAAGTGGCATATATGTCCAATCAACAGATGAATAAATAAATAGACTATGTTATTCTTACCTAATAAAGTACAAGTCTATCAGAAAGGACAAATTTGAATCATTTGTAGAAAATTAGATGCACTCTGACCCTAGTATTAAGTAAAATAATTTAGACACATGTGTTTAAATAGTGCAAAGTTTCTCTTGCATGAGAAACTCAAATATAAATAAAAATTAAAAGATATATAATAAAATAGGGATAAAGATCTTTGCAAGGGAGAAAGAGACCAAAATATAAATGGCAAGAAGAGAGTACAGGAAAAGGGGAAGGAGAAAGAACTGAGGTGTTCTATGCACAGGTATCAACCTTTCATTATGAATAAAATCATGATGTACTACAAACATGTACAAAGAAATTGTTTTAATTGTAAAAAAGATTTTATTCTGTGATTTCCCTACTCAAAATATTTCAAAATTTCACTATGGTTTAAGGAATAGAAGTAGGTAATTACAGATGATAAATACAAACGAGACCTTTAGATTATCCAGTGTACCTCCATCACTCTATAAATATGATGAGTGAAAGACACAGAAAAGTCCTTTTGGAAGATCACAACATGGTTGTTGATCAGAAAGTGAGTTGTCTTTTTTCCCTTTCCCTGTGATGAATAGCAAATTGCAGAGCTCATAATGTAAGATCTTTTTTTTTTTTTGAAACAGAGTCTCGCTTTGTAGCTCAGGCTGGCTCTGAGCTCACTATGTAGCCCAGGCAAGCCTCAAACTCAGCAATCCTGTCTCTGCCTCCGGAGTGCTGGGATTACAGGTGTGAGCCACCACGCCCAGCTTTGTGGTATGTGGTGCTGATTGCTGGTTGATTGCTGGTGGGCGTGAGTCACCACGCCCAACATTATTGTATGTGGTTACCGGGATTGAACCCAGGACCTTGTGCTTGCGAGGCAGGCACTGGAACCTCTGAGCTACATCTCTGACCCTCATAATGTAAGATCTTAATTCAAGCACTTCCTCTGACTTTTTCAAATGGCTCCAATCATATATATATACTACTTTGTTGTACAGTCATACAAAAGATATATCTGGTATCTTCCTAATGTCTTTGAGTAAGCAATTATGTTTTTGGCTTAACAAGTTGTATGAAGGTTTTGATATCATGGTATGCCTCAATTTTACCTAAAACCAACTAGGACATAGAACAGTGCTACAAACCAAAGAACCTTTTGTCAACGATATGTTACTAAAAATAGGACTCAACAGCCTTGGTGGTTAGAGGTATAAAAGGTACAAGAAATGCTCTTCAACCTCCCACAATGACATGAGTAGGGGAGTCACCTCCTCCCTTTGTTTCTCTTGGCTTAAAACTTAAAAATGGAAGAAAAGGGATTCTGTTGGTGCAGTTAGGGTGATATGCCTATCTACAATAAGCTCATCATGATGAATTATCTCTTTATAATTCTTCTAAAATTACAGAAAGTAGGCATGAGGAAAGGTAGTTCTCTAGAGGAGAATAACTTCAAAACCTCCTTCCTGAAAGGGGAAGGAATGGAGAGAGAGCTCAAATAACAGATGTCCACTAAGCCAGCAATTTATGTGCTTAGTGTGCTACTGGGGATTAAATCCAGGGCTTTGCACATGGTAGGAAAGTAAGCTAGCATTAGGACTCCCAGTCCAATCACACAAGCCACCTAGTACAAACTGAGGAAAAAGTCCTTCCCTCCCCTAAAAATTCCCACTTTGGAAACAAGTAGCAAAGCATCATAGTTTATATTGTTTCGGGGGTCTTATTTTTATTAAATTATATGTATCCTCCACATGCTCTAAAAAAGCCAGTAAGGAAAAGCAAAATTTAATCTAAAAATGAATGCCAAAATTATAACATCATAATCTAATAAAGACATGAGCTTTGAAAAAATACAGAAAAGAAAAAGCAGTAAACTGACAAACTTTTTTATATAATAAAGGAAAGGGGAGAGGCTCTTCAGAGGGCACCTTCCCAAACTTTGGCTTTCAATTTTGACAACACATACTTTGGTAAGTCGTTCACATCTTGCGATGGTGAATGAGAATCCCACAAAATCACAGCTGCTTTGGCCGGCTCCTTCTGCCTTCTGATGCTGGGCTTTGGACTCTTTCCTATGGAGCCACAGTACTCCAGATGGGTCTGGGAACCAAGCCACAAGCCTTGCTTACTATCCCAACATGATTTTATGGCCTTATGTTGGAACATTATACAGCACCATAGAGCCTCAATGACATTTTTAGTCACAGTAATAATGACATATGGCACCATCTTTATAACCCTCCTATTTGGGCAAAAACAATTTCCTACTTATTTTCTTAAAATACAAGGGCTGAGTGGCTGCGGCAGTGGACACTCAACCCTAATGAGCGGTTGCCCATGGTGACCTATTCAGAACGGAAGGCTCGCAGTGTGACATTCGGCTCAAGTGGCCTCCATGATTGGACATCAGTCACAGGAGTTTAAAGGTCTGAAGAGATGGCAAAATATTACTAATTCAATACCTCTTTAATGGCAGAAAGGATGGCCATCGGGACCCCTTGACAATTTCTTGGGCTATCAGAATACCTAATTGGAAATTAATCTCTAATAACCTCTTAATACCATTCATAAGTTTAAATGAAACCCAAACAGGAAAGAAATTGTCAGTTCAGTCGTGTCATTTACAGCTAATGCCATGGAAAACTATTTAATTCATTAGAGAGGCAGAGGGGCCCATTTCCATTTTTGCCCTATTTCTCTCTGGCCAGTTAATTATGTGCTGGCTAAACACTCAAATTAAAAAATGGGAACTTGTATGCCCAGAATTAACTTCTTCAAAGACTTTCTCTACTAGTGTTTCTGGTCTTAGGCTCAACATCGGTCCCAAGGGTTACCCTCCCTATTCTTCAAACTAAAGTAGGTCCTCTGATATAGTGAATTTATACTGCTTTTAATTGTTATCCCTAACACAAACATATACACATGTGTACACAAACACCTACACATAAAAACTCTGTACAAATAGGACTTTTATCTTGTTTACTGATACCCACTGACATTAGACAAGTGCTTGAACTCAGGAAGTACATATATTGATTCATTCCTAAGTAAATCAATGGGTGAAAATATACATTAAAACGTGGTTTCGAAATCTATTGTGCATGTCACGGTCAGTTTTTATTTATGTCCTACTAAAACTATTACTCTATAATTTTGAGAGATTGTAAACATTTCTTAGGCCTGTACACTTCTTAGCCCATTGGTGAAGACACATCTACAGGCATGAGCTTCTAACTCGCTGATGCCCTTTTCTGTGAAATCGCAGGTCTAGCTCAGGAGATACATGCAAAAGGGAAGATGGAAACAGATACTAGCATTATTCATATTTGCTTATTGAATGTGTGCAATCAACATGAAGTCTAAGCACCTCTTGCTTGTCTGCATTAATTATGTGGAGTGCCGCCCTTGGATTTCAGAGAAAGGCATCCCGAAGTAAGGACTGGTCATCCTCACATAACAAAGAAGGATCAGAGAGTTACAGAGCCCGGTTCCACTGTTTTGCATGTTTGCTGAATTTTCTGAAATCCCACTCTTTCCTTTCCTGTGAGCCACTCATCTGGACATATGCATGGTGTGAAAACTTGGTCTCTTCTTTCTATCTTTACTGAGGAGGCTGGAGCAACCGGGCTCATCCCCAAGTTATCTGTGTGAATGATAAACTTTCTCTCACCATCCCTAACTTCATGTGCTGCCTCCAAACAATGATGGAGTGCAGTTTATCCCCATGGCATAATAACAAAGTAGCTATTTTTACAGAAATAATTTTAAACATTAGCTTACTTTGTACTCTGACATGATTAAACTATTTCTGATAGGATTTCAAGGTCCTTGTAAAAAATCACACTTGTCCTTTAAAGAAATATGTTTTTAAGAAATTTTCCAGCTTTACTGAGATATAAGCAAAATTATACAGATTTACTCTGTACCATGAGATATTTTAAGAAAAAACTGATTACCACTCTGTATAGTTAATATATCTATCATTTCTCATATCTACTGTTTAGGTTTCTTGAATACATTTAAAATCCTAAATATTAGCACATTTTTCAAGTAATAATAATTGAATTTTATGCAGCATATTAGATGCCCCAAACTTCCTCACTTTGGAACTGAAAACATGCGGCTTTTGGCCAGTACCTTCTCAGTTCAGTGCTTTTTGTCCCATCAATCAACATTCTATTTGTGAATTTTTGAGTTTGATTCTCATTTCTTTACCAGTGAGATCCTGAAGGATTTCTCTCTCTATTCCACTTATTTCACTTAAAATAATACCCTTCAGTTCTGTCTATGGTGTTGCAAGTGGCAGAAATTCCTTTTTATAGCTGATTTATCCCATGATACATCGTGTGTGTGTGTGTGTGTGTGTGTGTGTGTGTGATTCATTTTCATTGTCTATTCTTCAGAGTAAAATATTTTAAAGAATAAAAAGTCGGGCCAGAGGGCCAGAGGGTTAGCTCAGAGGTTCTGGCACCTGCCTCACAAGTGCAAGGTCCTGAGTTCGATCCCCAGTAACCACATACAATGCTGGGCATGGAGACTTAGGCCCACCAGACATCAGTACCACATACCACAGTGCTGGACATGGTGGCTCATGCCTGTAATCCCAGCACTCAGGAGGCAGAGACAGGAGGATTGCTGAGTTCGAGGCTTGCCTGGACTACATAGTGAGCTCTGGGCCAGCCTGAACTACAAAGTGAGATCCTGTCTCAAAAAAAAAAAAAAAAAAAAAAAAAAGTCAGGCCAGAGATTTAGCTCAGTGGTTCCAGCACCTGCCTAGAAAGCCCAAGGTCCCTGGTTTAATTCCAGGTAACCACATACAGCAATACTGGACATGGTGACTCACATAGGGAAGCATAGTGTTAGGAGGAAGTAAAGAACAGATACAGCATAGCCTTGTGTCAAGCCTGATATAAACACCACTTGAATTATGACCAGAATTTTAGTTTCAACTTACAACCGAAGTCTTCAGTTATGACCTGAATGCCAGCTGTCTGTGCTAGAGATGGTCTCAGACACAAAGATTAACCCTTAAGGAGTTTTGGGGGAACATTACAACATGCTTCCCTGTCTCAGGTTAAGAGAAAAATCCTGGGCCAATGTCTCTTTAAGGACACTGAGATCTGACTGTACACAGGAGAGAGAATTTGAAGATTATGTAGAGGAGCCTGAGACTTCAATTGACAAACAAATTACAACCAGCCCTCAGGGACAAATTGAGTTTCTAAGTCAAGGGTCCACTCTACAAGGTTATCTCTCAGTACAGTCATATCTGGGGGACTTATGTTAAGAAATCCACAGAGGCATAGTTTCTGGGGCACATGCTAATAAGCCCAATTTCCTTCTCTCTTATTTTCTTTCGCTCATTTTTTTGTAAATTTTTAAATTCCAAATAGTGTTTAGAGCTCAATTTTTAGAATAATAAGACAGTTAATAATGGCACAATGCAAAACACTGAAGATTTCTGCTCTCTTGGCATCAACAAAGTTCCTCCCTCATTTTCTGAACTTGCCTCAGACCATCATTGCTACAAAAAAGAGTTCTCGTAGCAGGGCTGGGCAATAAAAATGTTATGATCCCAACTTAGTGTAAAATTAATTGATCAGTCAACCAGTGCATCAAAACCTAAGGAAAAGGACAAAGTACTGTGAAAAGTACTTGCTGAGCAACTGACTTTGACTGTGACTGTGCCAAGAGCCAGCTGAACAGAGACATGGCCTGAGCCCTGCACATGTTCTAGGAAGCCCAACATCATGCTGAGCCTCTCAAGAACCAGCACTCTTGGGAGAAGACAGCGTGTCTCAACCTACTAGGCCTGCCTGGGTAACACACTAAGGAGGCTATACTCAGTTTCTTTACTAAATAAAACAGATAGAGTCACAGATAAAAGCTGGTAGGTGTAGCTGAACCTCAGCAATGATTTAAAGATGCCAAGAGGTAAATGGTAGGATCCTACGGAAGTAGGTTGGGTGTGACCAAGGAAGTCTCAGCAAAGGCTGATACCACTGTTTGTAAAATCAGATGCACTTGGCTCATG